>PVHP010020637.1:0-30406 GCA_004024765.1 Zapus hudsonius | reverse complement strand
GAGTCAGGAGGGAAGAAATGGGATGAGACAGTCGTGATAGTTGAGTCAAAGGCTCTTGGAATTGAGCTGGGCTTGGTGGCACATGCCTGTGATCCCAGCACTGAGAAGCTAGGGTGTGAGGATTTCTGTGACTTTGAGGCCAGGCTAGGCTACATAGGGCCTTTCTACACAGACAGACAGACAGACAGACAGACAGACAGACAGACAGACAAAACCCACACAGAAACAACAACAAAGGTTCCTGGAATTAAAGATTTCTTAGCAATTGCCCTCATTAGTTGTCTTCCCAGCTAAGATATTCTTACCTAATTTTCTGTTAAATACCCAGCCTTCACTTAATCCTTGACCAGACACCCCATTGTGTTTCTAGTCTACTTCGACTCTTCAAGACTTTTCCTTCTTTGGGGCTAAAAATCACCTCTTTAAAACTGTCATTGATTGGTCCAACAAAGCTCTCTGCAGCTAACGAAATAATTACAAATGTCTGTTTTACTTGAAAATCCTTCAAATGTTTGAAGAGAACTGTACAGTTCTCCTTAGACTTCTCATTTCTGTTTGCGGGTTCTCAGCCATTCTTCCTGAAATACGATCCACAGTCCTCTCACTGGGCAGGGTTGTTATTCTTTGGTTAGAGGTGGGCAAATACTGGGTGGCTGTTAGAGCTGAGTGTGAGTTGAAAAGCAAATGAAAGTTATTTTACAATTAACTTAGATTTGATTAACTTAGTTGTGTGGGGGCAGGGTGGGGCGGTTAAAGGGCCAGCAATAAACGGCCAGTGGAGTGTGGGAAAATTATAAATGGGAGAAAATTTTTTAAAACATTTTTATTGACAATTTTCATACATGTACATGAAGTATTTTGATTATAATCCCCTCCCATTGCCATCTTTTTACCCCTTCCCTTGTCCCTTTTGATTGAATTCTGTTCTTCCCAGTCACTCCCACTTTGATTTTAATGTCTCTTTTCTTTATTGCCCTCCTCCATCATCCAAGGTGAGATGTTCCTGGGCTCCATATCACGAGGGTCAGCGCTGGCAATGGCCACATCACGTCTGGAAGACAGAGTTCTACTGCCCTCTCCATGAGAGAGTCATGGTTTTTTTTAGGAGCCATTATAAAAAGAAAGAAATTAGGTTAAGTCTCCTTAAAAATTTATTATTTAACAGAAATGAGAAATGATTGAATAGACTTATCTAATCTATAGTTCATTCTATTTATGTTTTAAAATGGGAATGTATCTTTATTAAATGATGGGAATTTACCTTTATTTTCTGGCAGAATTTTTCAGCTTGTCCCCCATGAAAGTTAGAGAGGTCACAATTATACCAGAAGATTGTTGAGATGCCTGTCCATCTTCATAATAACATGGTACAGAAAGGACGAGTGTTGAATACTGTTATCAATCCTTTGGAAGGTTTATAAAAAAAAAACAATTAAAAAGAATAAAACCTAGTGTAGCAGTTACCTTCTCATCGCTGGGACAAAAACACCTGACCAGAAGCAGCTTAGGGAAGGAAAGGCTTTATTTTTGGCTTAAAGTTTTGAGAGGAAGCTTCAACATGACAGGGAAAGAATGGCAAGTGCAGAAAGCTCAGTATCACACCTTCACATCAGCAGGGAGGAAGTACAGACAGTGATCTATGAACACCCAGTGTGGCTGGGCTAATAAACCTCTAGTCCCTCCCCCAGTGACACACCTCTTCCAGCAAGGCTCCTCCTCCCAAAGGCTTCACAACCTGTCTCAAATTGCACCACAAACTAGGGATCAAGTATTCAAACATTGAAGCTATAGGGGGCATTTTACATTCAAACCACCACACCTAGAATTTTTTTCTGGTATATTTTAACAATATTGGATGCCATGAGATTTAAATGATGTTTTTTTTGTTTGTTTGTTTGTTTTTTTTTTTGCTCTATGTAATTAATCACCAATGAAAGAAATGACTTAAATTTGGGAGTAAAAATAGAAAACTCAATTAAAAGATTCTGCTACAATAATATATGTCTAAGCTTACTTGTTAAAAGATAACTGTTAAGGCAGAGGGCTGATTTTAGAGTACTATGATTGCTTGGTATATCATCTGAGGAATTCAGTTTGAAAACACACACAACAACAAAAAACAATAAAACAAAAACACCCTCCCCCCCCCAAAAAAAAAACAACCCTCCCCAACACAGCCCATCTTGCAGCACTGGAAATCTCTCCCTTGGCTGCACAGACACCATCTTGCCTGGATGACATAGCGCAGCTCTCCTCTTCAGAGGCCATGGTGCCCTGGGTCAGCTCTGCCCCACTGTCACATATGCAGATGTGGGAGACGTACATAACCTGTGTGCATAAGAGGTGAGCCTTCAGCTTATTGAGGTGCTTGAGGGGAGTAGTGCAACATCAATTTTCCTTTTTTAATGAAAAATAAAGGAAATTGAGGATACTGAATGACACCAATGCCTTCCCATTGCCTGAACTGGCTGCTGGGTTTTATGAACAGCATATGGTGAGGCACAGAGGGGTCTCCACAGTGTACTGAGGTCACTACAGAACCACTCTATTCTATTCTGTTAGTATAGCTCAAGCATGCCTGGGGAAACAAGATGGCAGATATTATCTATCTCAAATTAATTTTCCAAGAAAGAACTTTAATAGTTTCTGAAGAGAAACCAATGATTGAGACACAAACAAGCAATACACACATCAGCAAATCCCAAGAAAGGAGCAGAGTAAACAAGCTGTTTCTACTCCTGACTCCTCATCACTCACGTTATGCAGCGAATAATACTACTAATCACTATTACCACAGATCAAGAAGTGACTTCTCCAGAATTTAAGGTGGAGAAGAAACCTCTTGTCTCCCTTTTGTCTTTCTTTCATATATAAAATTATATTACATGTTATAGATAACAGATACATTTGTTAGAATTAACAATGATTCTTTACCCAATTGTGTGCTGTGTCTTAAGACATATTAGGTATTGATCTAGAATTTTAGTTTCAAAAGAATTTTATAGCATCCATTCTTAACAGCACATTGTAAAATCAACTGTCAGCCCGATATGGCCATATGTTTCTTCTTACTCTCTTTCATCAATATAATTTGGAGGTAGATAGACATAATTCATCATGATCCAGACCAGAAATCAATTCCATCTCTTGCTTTCCTGACATGCAAGTAGCAGGAAGACACAGCTCTAAATCTGAGTGACACAGTGGGCTTTGAAACCATAGACATTGTTCAATTTTGCAATGTCATCAGAAGAAATTGAGAGGTGAAATTAGCAAGTACCCTATATGGGTGGAAAAGCTGACATGTAATATTTAAAGACTGTCTAAGCAACCTGAACATTTTTCCTGTCTTAGAGATAAAAATGTTGTTGATAGCAAAGGGATACAGATAGAGAATGGGCATGCCAGAACCTCCAGCAATTGCAAACAAATTCCAGACGCATGCACCACTTTATGCATCTGGCTTTATGTGGATACTGGGGAATTGAAACTGGGTGATTAGGCTTTGTAGGCAAGTGCCTTAATTACTGAGCCATCTCTCCAGCCCTGAAACATATCTTTAATGGGAATCTCTCTGTCTCTTTTTACCTCTCTCTTTTTCTTTCTCTTTTCCTCTCACACACAGGCTGTCCATGCAGTGAGAGCCTTCCCTCTGCCATATCCGTCTGTCATGATTGTCTACCTTACCACAGGATGGAAAGCAATGGAGCCAGCGGTCCACAGACTGACCCCTCTGAAACCATTAGCCAAAGCCAACCTTTCAGCTCCCAAGTTGTTTATTGCAGGCATGTTGTCACAGTGATGAAAAGGTGGCAAAGGTGTAGGCAGGAAGATTGGCCATTTGTGGGCCTTGTTTTTATCTTGGCTTTGACCAGTTATTTTTTCTTTGCCTTACTGTTTTTTTAATTTTAATTTTCTCTTTAATTTAATTCACAGTTATACTGTAATGCTGGGGAGAATGTTATTTGTATGTTGCAGGCAGTGGGCATGTGTTTTTGCCTTCATAAGCACTTTCTTCTGGGAACAAAATTCTTTCATTTTGGAAACATCCTACTTTTACTGGAAGGGACTGTAATCACATTTCCTCCAAACCTTTATCAAGGTTATGGCCACTGACTTGAACTGGGCAGCAGATTCAAAGCAGGGTGTCTACCAAAAATAGGAAGAAAGGGGAGCTTTCTCTTTGCCTAAGTCTCTGAACTCCCACCAGTAGCAAGCTCTGCCACAGAAGGAAATCTTGGGAAGGAGATGAAGTGAGAGGGAGAGAGGGAAGGAGAGAGGGGAGGGAGGGAGGGCCATGCCCCTGTGGACAAACACATTGCAAAACTGTCACTCCAGTGATGGAAGGCTCCTATTTGTGTTCAAGCTAATTTGTGTCAGTGTATGTCACTTGTTATGTAAACCTTTCTGAAGAAGGCAATATTGAAATAAGGAAAACCCTACAAACTTGTCAACTATAAGACGGCAATTTCAACTGGTTCAACACAATACAATAGAAGATGCAGATGTAGGTGGTTCATTGATTCATCTTCTACCCCGTCTCCTGTTGAGTTGAGTTTTCCTCATATTGAAAGAGGAGGGACAACTCTGGACTTGATATTCACAACAGAGACCAAGAATGCTGAGGAAAAGTATGTGGACAGCTCTGTCCACCGTCTATGTCTTTGGACACGTGAGCCCTCCCTGCAAACAGAGCAGCCGAGATGTGTCATAGAGCGGTGCTACCTGTAGTGCTTGAACCAAATTCTGAAAGTGTTTGGCTCACGTGAGGTTGTGAAGACGTCAAATGTCACCTGAGAATGTCACAAAGCTCTGACTCCTATGGGGACTACAGCTTCCCTCCACTCAAGTGGCCCTTAAAGGAGGCTTTGGGCTTCCTGTGAACTCCTCAATGACTAGTCAAGGCTTGCTTCTCCCCTTTAGGATGGGTTCCCATTTCTGAGAAAATGAAGTGATAACTATGTTCATTGCAGTATTCTTAGAAGTCAGGCATGAGCCCTTGAGGTTAAGAAGGAAATGAATACCTTGTTTCACATTGCTTTTGTCTAGTGCAGTTAATCCCACCACAACCTCGTAAAACAGATATTCTCACTTTCACAAGTGAGTTAATGATTATTTGATGGCTGTATCAGGATCCCAACCAAGTTACAGAGGCAAGACCCCTACCCGAGGCTGTGCGAGTTGAAGCCTGAGCTTGGGTTCCGTTCCGTAGTGTTACTTTCAAACCTCAGGTTCACATCGTCCTGTCACCTCTGAAATGAACTGGCTGTGACTCTAGTTGCGTTTCTAGGAACAACGGGAATCCCATTTCATGCCAGAAATCTCTCTAAGTCCATAACCATGTTTAAAGGAGTACAATACCTTTGAAAATGTAACCAGCATCTTTTTAAAACGGCTGTTTTGATGCATAAGCACACACCAGCACGTGGTAAACATGGGTTTCAGAGTTCAGGCTACATGACTCTTCATTCAATAATAAGAAGATAAAGTGCTCTGAAACATAAAAATGATAAAAAATGTGGAAAACACTGCTTTAGAATGACTTAATGAGTCCCGTTTGGGAGAAAGAAAAACAGACAATAAATCAGTTGAATAAATACAGACTAAAATCTGGACAGAATTATCTCAAATGAGTTAATAGGTTAATTCAAAATAATATTTTAGGCTTCTAGCCACAAGCTCACAGATTCACGGAGTCTGTCCTCAGCATCAGTTTTCGGAGTCTGTTCTCTATTTATTTTAGTGGAAATGAGTGAAGAATTAAGAAGGAACTAAATGACTTTTCCATGATGTATACGGCAGCGCTGGTGCCATAAAACAGTTCCCTCGGAGTTTAATTTATCAATTGGGCTGCTAGATTAAAATAAAGATTCTATTAGACATAGACAAATAAACACATGCGTGCACAGACGTGCATTTATCTCTCACGAAGCTCCCCGTGGCACCGTGGGCACAGAACACATGATGTCACCAGCAACCGGATTGGCTTTATGAAATAAATGCTAAGCTCAGTTGTTGCTGGAGGGTATTTCCTCGGCATGCTGGGATCCCAAATTCAGACTTGGCAGACGTGGGATCTGCTTCATATTGTATAAATCAATGTTAGCAATATTTGTAAACAGCAAGAGGGTGCCAAGATATGAACATTCAAGGTTCATCTTTTGAAAATATGCAGAAGGCATATATAATATAATGTTTCAGATAAACAGAACTAGCCAGATCCTCAACCCTGCAAAGAAGAAAACTCATTACTGGGAGAATATTTCCAGACACTCTCATACGTTACCTGTATCGTTATTGCAATCTGACCTCTGTGCATGGGCTTTTTTTTCTAATGTTAATTGAAGGGCCAGCCTGAGAGAAGACATTTGAAATGTACACGGCAGAGTCATAAGACAAAGATGCCAAGAGCTCTCGCAAGTCAATGAAGCCAGTTCAAGTACCAGGTCGGGGTGGGAGAACGGGAAAGAATCAAGAAGGCTAAGAATTGTTCAACCATTCTAGGTTTGGGGAGATGCAGAATAAAACAATTTCATATGTTTCCTATTTGCTGATGAGAAAGTGGGAATCAGGCATGTGTTTACATCTCTGTGGGGTGGGGTGAAAAGGACTGGGTTTTCTATAAAGAGAAACTAAATGATAATATCAAATAAAGCTGAAAGAGCCTTTATACCTTGGATCCAGTTAGCCTGCTTCTAGATAGCTACTTCAGAGAAACTTACACACAAATGCCCCAAATGTGCAGGATAATGAACAAGGCACCACTGCACACAGTGGTAAAAGGTTGAAGTGTGTGTTTTTAGTGTAATGGACAAAGAAATTATGAGTTAATCATCTAGTTACATCAGATTCAGCCTGAGTCGAATTAGATCTACATGTAACAATATTGGCGTGGTGAAGTAGAAAAAGAAAATTACAAGCAACAGAAAAACATTTATGTAAACTTTGCAAGGCCAAAGCATTGGGACATCTATTTTCTTTGTATATTTACAGGCACACACAAAGCCAGTGTAGGGATCATTCATACCACTTTCAGGAGGAGATAACTCAGGGAGTGGGGGAGAAATGTGAAAAGAAGATCATGTTTAAATCAATCTCTGATAAAGGAAGGTCCGAGGCAAACATTACAAAGTAACAATATTTGCTTAATGTCTGTGGTGGACTCATAGTTCTGTGTTATATTATTTGGATGCTTTTCTACAGGGTTGAAATATTTTTAATTTCAATGATCCAAAATGTGAGCAATTAGATATGATTTCAAGTGTAATGTGCTAAAACACATCATCTCGCCTTTTTGCTTCAGCTTCCCCATTCCCTGTATCTTTCCAAGAAAATCCTGAGCAAGCCTGCTTGTTTTTCCAACCCTTTGTAGGTGAGGTCTTTGTGGCAACTAGGCCAAGGTATCATGGAATATTCCAGGCAACTATGGCAGAAGCAGTGAGAGGCCCCAGAGGACAAGATGTCTGACTTGATTGTAGTATGCAGGTAGGGTACACCTGCCTGAGGACACAGAAGTTCCTTTAGAAGGTAGTTGAGAAGGAAGAGGTGAGGACATGGGAGGTGGGGTAGCTTGACCTCTCATGGTTTTGTTGGTTGACAGATTGAGGTTGGTTGATATCAGCACATCTCAAGCTGGGGAAATGAGTGGGTCTTTTCTTTCATAGATCTGGAATCTGGACCAAAACAACAACAACAACAACAAAAAAAAACAAAAACAGTAGCATTTCCCTGGCATCATTTCTGGGAAAGCCACCCACAAAGAGCAGAGGTCACCTTTGTTGGAAATGGCCAGGACCCAGAGTGAAACCAGCACAGTTTTCTGAGAGCTGTGTTGTAGGTTTGAAAGACTAAGTGCTTATATAAGATGGATAGTCCATCACCTTATATAAGGTGGAGGGTACAGTTTGTGCCAAGCCCACTGCACCCTCTCTGTACCTCACCTATTCGTCAGACTACTCAGACATGGGCTGAGGTACTGAGGCTTTAGCTGCCATTCAGAGAGGGTCAAAAAGTGCACTTGGTTTTGATGAAGATGGGTTGGGTCCATAGTTCAAGGCCATACCATTTATGCCCGGATGGAGGGAGCTCCGTGGATCCATGCCTCCATCTCTGTGATTGTCTGGAGTGCTCAGACATGACTGCTCTCTTTTTTTCTGACTTTAAAGTGTCAGAAGTTGGTATCTTGTGGTAAAAACAGAAATGGCAACATGTTCAGAAAAACTGACAATTTTGCCCACAAAGTACATTGGATTTATGAGCAATTGCCTGAATTGGACTCTTATGTACTCATGAAACAAAGTATATTAAACTAGAATTATTATGAACATGGCAGAGTTGCAACCCTCACCCCAACGGCTCATGCATCTTTATTTCCAGCGTTTCAATGAGACCTTTCACTCTCTGTATGTCCGTCACTCATTGAGTCCTTTGCAGAACAGAGGAAACTGTCTCATGATGTCACTTCTCTTTAAACTGAGGCGTCGTTTTCTTTGCAGCCGCCTAACAGACGGTAAACAAGTATAGAAACTCCTCCTTTGAAGAGGCTGTGTGAGTCTGTGACTAGTTAAATTTTCTTTGCAGAAATCAAACAGGGTTTCCTGTTGCATGTTTACTGAGCCCCTTTTCTCCATAAAGTACAAAATGCAGGGCTGCAATTTTCCCATTTGTTAATTTCTCCCATTGAGCTCATTCCTTCCTTTTAAATATCCTATTTCTTGTAGTCGACCTGCTTTAGCATAAATACAGAGGATTACAAACATTCTTGTTAGATAGAAAACATTCCGGGAAATTTAATTTTTTTAGTCATGGATTTTAGCTGTAATGACACTGTGCATTTATATAATATCTCTGCTCTGAGAAATATGAACTCTTTATTCATTATCTGGAGACAAGGATTATTATCATAATTTTGCATTCTATGTAACTGAGTCACAGGAAATGAACCAGAAATAAATCATACCTGGCGTCTGTCTTGCAGAAGAATGTAGCAGAGAGGAAGGATGCTTGCATCGGACCTGGGACACTTGGACTCAGGTACAGTACAGTGGCTGTGGTACTTAGAGGGGAGAGAGTCCATTGTCTGGGTCTGAGGTGGGGAACATGGAATAGTATTGTGGTCCACTTTCTCTGTTGCTGCACAGAAAGAACCCAAGCAAAAAGCTGCTTGTGGAGGAATGGGTTTATTTGGCTTATGGACTGGAGGGGAGACTCCATCCTGACAGGGAAAATGATGGCATGAGCAGAGGGGTGGACATCACCTCCGCCACAGCACTGCAAACAGAGGCAGGAAGGTGTGCCCAACACTGGCAAGGGGAAGCTGGCTTATAACCCCATAAGCCCGCCCCCAACAACACAGCTCCAGTGAGGTTGTAAAACCCAAACTGCCATCAGCTGAGGATTGATCTTTCAGAAGCCATTTGTTTGTGGGGGACACCTATATCAAACCATGACAGATGGGCACTGGAGGCAGCTCTTGGGCCATTGCTGCTGTTGGTTAGCACTCCAAGTCTTTGCTTGGTCCTCTTGTATGCTTCTTATGCCTCCCCTCCAGCCTGGAATACAAACACACACACACACACACACACACACACTAGTCCAGGGAGGTTGGCTAGAAGTAAGTTCAGGGATATTTCTTGAAGTTGGCTCCTGAGTCCATGAGAACTATTGTGACCTGGACATGGGCTGATTTGCTCACTGCCCTGTGGATCAACAAACCTCTGGATCCATTAACCTGCCTAGTCAGAGTGGTCACACCTTTATACCCAGGGATTTTCACTGGACAACCTGGCTCCCCAAACCATATGGTACTTTTGATTGGAAAAGTGCGATTTAAACCAAAAGTATATGTGGAGGACTCTTCTTTGTGTCTTGTCTCCCCAAGAGTCCTTTTCAACTGACCAGTCCATAGTGACTACCTAACAGGCCCGGAACACCTGGGTTCACCAGGACAAGTGCCAGACTCTATGGATGAGCCAAAGCACAGTGCCGTGACCATGGTGGGCATGGACGAATGGCTTCTGCCTTCTGGAGATACCTCTCACTGCAGAGTAGAACTCCTTGAATGAGTTCTCTGCCAGAAAAAAAATGTCAATCAAACTTTGCTACTAAAATCCTTACTCATCACAAGCAGAAGGAAGTTTGCCAGCTAGTGCATAACGAAGATTCTACAGAAAAGACATCCGAGTAACCTGTGACCCCCCCCCCCAAAGCTGGAGATACTCCGGTGAGTTCCATGAGTTTTGTTGGTGTTCATCGAAGAGCAGAATTCGACTTCCCTGGCTTGCCCTATGAGTATTTTGCCACAATCCACTCACACAGCCATACATAGTGAATTGGACTGAGATGCTGGAGTTTTCTAGAACTTTCTTCCTGAACATTGTACCATTTTATTCAGTTAGCCATGACTTTGGCTCAATTGGCTTTAAAAGAAAAAGGCAAGCAGAGAAGAAACAGAAAAAGGAGACATTCCAAATACGTTGCTTTTTTTTTTTTTTTTGAGAATGGAGTACATTACAAGAAGCTCTCATGAGAACGCCAAGAAAGGAAACACACTATGTCTGTCACTAACAGAGGAAAAACTGTCACTGAGCCAGTAAGCATCTGCTGAACAATGCCAGCTTCCTGGTGCCAGGAGTCAGGAGTCAGGACAAATGTGTGAAAGGGCTGAAGAGACATTACCATACTGAGCTTTCACAGGGAAATGCTAAATAAACGGAGGGCTTCGAGTCAATATTTGGGTAAGGAAACATGGCTCAGCCTGATTCTGAGGCTCTCTACAAGCGAAAATTCTTGAGAAACTTTGTACAGTATTCACAATCACGAAAATAATACACTTGGGGTTTGGGTGGCCATTCTCATGGTGATGCATGCGTGTGTCAACAGAGGTCTCTCTGTGGGCTCTGGGCAGAAGCTGGCCCCACAGCTGAGAGTGTCTCAAATCTGAACAAACCGGCAGAGCACATTGAACTTAGAATGGTCTCTGCTTCATTTATCCCCCACACAGCTTCTACACAGCAAGCATAGTACGTGTTTCATGTTTTATTTGTTAAGGTCGTTTTTAGCAAAAGCACAGTCCATGGGCCCACATCCAGGGCAGCTGTGCCTCCAGTCAACCCAGGAGGAAGAAAATTGCAAATGTTACTGGAGTGAACTTGGTGGACGGTTGCCTTCCAGAAGTCCAGCCTTCCACCTGCCCTCCCCAGCCCCCCAGTGGGGGAAGTGGGCTGTGCTTTTTAACAGAGTGGCTGGTGCTCTCCTGCATCCATTCTGTCAATTAAAAAAACACGAATTTAAGACTGAAGGAACATGCAGTCATCCAAATCTCCAGTCTCAGAATTTGAGAGATTTCTGCTATTCTGAGAATCTCAAATGGAAAGCAGAGAAATTCAATAAAAAGAAACAAAAAAGTCCTCTCCCTTTAGCAGTAATGAGAAAGAGAGAGAGAGAAAGAGAGTGAGAGAGAGAGAGAGAGAGGAAAAAGACTTCTATTTTAACACTTTAGTGTATAATGGGTTATGAATAACATCATTTTTCTGCCATTTATTCAGATGTGAAGGAACTCAGTGAATAATAATAGCTGCTGTCAAAGGTATTTATATTTAAAAGGTCTTTATGTGAAAAAAAATTTTGTCAGGACTGATTTTTCTGAGAGGATCCCTCCATCTCCTAGCAACCAATATGGCTATCTTTCTGAATAGATGCCACGCTTACAGTGGGTGAATAACCTTTATGTAGAAGCATTTGCAAATTTTAGCAGTTGGGGCTGGTATGAATTCAAAGCAAGTTGTTAAAGTGATCTCAGAGCCAGGTTTGTGACAGGAGTCTCAGGGGGGTCTGAGCACATGGGATATGCCTACATCCTCTTCTTTGGGGCCTGAGTCTCCCATGTTCTGAAAATGAAAACAGCCCCTTCAATAACCTGTTCATACAACTTTTTATCTATTTAAGAAGAAAAAACCAAGCCAACCTGAGGAAATACAATGAGTTTGCTTCACAAATTATTATTCGAATGCAAAGATTATCTTTTGATAAAGAAAATGATGAGTGGTTCATTAATTAAGGTTTTTTTTTAAAAGAGTAATGGAAACATTTCGAATTCAGTCATTTCTTTTGCCCCTGCATTTTGGTTACTCATAATATTTTAATGTCATATTCATTCCTGCTCAGTCTTACAATAGGGACTTTCTGCATGTTCTGAAAAAATTAGCTCCATCTCCTCATCTCTCTCTGAGATGAGTATTGTAATAACCAGATGATAAAGAAATCATCTGAGACACAATTATAGAAGGAGGGGAGAACAAAAAAGGCCCCTTGGGCTTTCTAGTTCTGCCAGGTAGTCTTTCAAAAGAAAATGCATATTATCAGCCAAAAAATTGGGGGCTGGGGAGATAGATCAGTGGTGAAAGGTACCTGCTCTGCAAGCCTGCGGACTAGAGTTCAGATCCCCAGCTGCCAAGGAAAGCTGGAATCAAAGTGGAACCAGCGTCTGTGATCCTAACATGCCCATGGCCATGGCAGACAAAGCCAGGAGTTCCCAGTGGCCAAAACAAGAGAGACCCACAAGAGAGACCAACCCCTCGCCCACAGGTTGTCCTCTGGCCTCCACGTGTGGGTCGTGGTACTTTATACACATACATACACAGACAAATACTTCAAAAAATATCTCATGGGTACACACTCTGCTAGAGCTGAGTAGTACGTTTTAAATCAAGAATATTTAAATAATTAAAAATATAACTGAAAATGAACCTCACCAAACCAAAATTCAGGGGATGAGATTATCAGGATATGAAAGCCACCCCAGACCTACCATGAAGGATCCACATGGAACCCCACAGAGAGTGGTAGGATAAGCAAGAGACCCATAACCACAGCCAATCAGTCAACCCAGGATAAGCCAGCGAGACAGACACCAATGATTTTCAACACAACCTAAATCAGAAGTACAGAGACCCCCTAAGACCTTAACAATAAAGCAGTCTTAATACTCACCCACCATGACTCAGGGAACTGGGTGGAAGAGGGGGCTGAAAGGTTGTGAGAGTCATGTTGAAGGAGAAAGTCCAGAGACATGGCCCCTCTCAGTAACAACATACAAAGGGGGGTGGAACAGGGTTGACTCCTAGGCTATCCATAACCCCTCCCCCATGAACTGATCCAAACTGCCCACGGAGGAGGATATCCAGCTGATTGGGGAAAGGGAAGAGGGAAATCAGAGAACTGGGGATACCAACACATTATTTGCTCATTCAATGTATCTGATTATGGATAATAATAATAAAAAAAGAGCATACAGGAATCTAGGCCAACCAACATGGAGTGGAACCTGACACTGCCAAGCAGCAGTACAGCACAGGCCCTTCTTGGTCTCCTGCACAGACTGAAGCAGCTGACCTCAGGAGAACTCTCGCAGCTGGGGAAGCTCGGCTTCGGGGTCTCTTTCTCCCGCCTTTGCAGATGCCCATGTCCTTCTGGCACCCATCAGGAAGCACTCAGACAACCAGGTAGGATACTTGTCTACATCTAATCATTTTGCTTTACTTTTCATTCACTAGCCTCCCATGTAACCAAAAATTCTCTCATCCCTTATTAAAGCAGCCACAGGCATTCACAATAGGGTGCTTTACAGCCTCCAAGGGACTTATGCTTATCTCATTGGTCTTCACAATGACCTTGTGTGCTATATTGTTTTTATTAACACCACCATGTTTATATCTAAAGAAATTATTTTGTGGCAATTACCTGACTTGCATGAGTTCATAAAACTCCTAGCATTTGCTCTGGGGTTCATGAGCAGGTCATCTGTAGAAATTGTCAGCTCTTCTCATGGGTCACAGTACTTCTCACGAGGAAGCTAGGATGACACTTCTGGGGACAGTAGCCTGTAAAGAGTGGCATTGGCTGTTCAGTTGAGGGATCTGAAAGGAGCCCTTTGTTAGCCTCTCGGGGTTTGCCTGAAACCAAGGAGAAGGGAAAGCTTCCTTGGACAAACCCTATCATTTGAGGAGGCTGACTGCAGGCAAGACCCCTAGTCATATAGAGCCTGTTGGGAGCTCCTGGGAGGCTCAGAGCAGGATGGTCCTGCAGCTGTCCTGTCTCTCCATGGTGGCTAGAGGCCGGGCCTGACATGCAGTCAGATCCCACTGCAGACCAAATGAGTCAAAGTCTCAGTGAGTGTCTCCAGGAAGCTAAATGCTTAGAAAGTAAAACGGTCATTTTCCCTTTCAGTTTATATTTATGTTTGCATGTGTATGCATGGGTGCACATGTGTGTGAATGCATGTGGAGCCCAGAGGTCAGCACCATGTGTTTTTCTCAATTGCTCTCCACCTTGCTTTTAAAAAAAATATTTACTTATTTGCAAGCAGAGAGAAAGAGAGAGAGAGAGAGAGAGAGAGAGAGAGAGAGAGAGAGAGAGAGAGGATAGACAGACAAAGAGAATGGGCATGCTAGGGTCTCCAGCCACTGCAAACAGACTCCAGATGCATCTGCCTTTATATGGGTACTGGGGAATAGAACTTGGGTCATTAGGCATTGGAGGCAAGTGCCTTAACTACTGAGCCACCTCTCTAGCCATCCACCATACTTTATGAGACAGAATCTCTCACTCAATGTAGAATGCACAAATGTGGCTAGATTTGCTAGCCCGCAAGCCCTAGATATCCTCTGTTGCCACCTTCCCAGTGTGTACACTTACATGGCGTCTGGAGAGGCTGAGCTCATCCTTGCATGATGTATTTGTTACTTTCTCAATACTGGTACAAAATACCTAACAAGAAGCGACTGAAAGAAGAAAAAGGCCTATTTTGGCTTACAGTTCCAGGGGGATACTTTTCATCACAGCAGGGATGGACTGTGAGGCGGGATTGCTTGTCACAAAGCAGACAGTCAGGAAGCCAAAGGCAAACAGGAAGTAGGGCTGTGCTATGACTTTTAAAGTCCTGCAACACTAGTGACCCACTTCCTCTAAAGCTCCACCTTCTCGAGTAGCACCATCAGCAGGTGTGCATCAGCAGGTGTCAAGTGTTCAAACACAGGAGCATATTGGAGATTGAGGGTATTTCACATTCAAACCTAAACATGGGCAGGATCTTTCCTTTTAATAAGCCTTTTTGGAGATTCATAGGTCTTTAAGATTTGAGAACTGTTGTCTTAAAATTGTGGTAACGTGACACCTAATGAGAACCTTTGTTCCCAGTGGCAGAAATTTGTACACTAAATACCCACGTCCCTTCCTCTTCCAAACTCCTTGATCTGGAAGTGTCATCTTTTGTAGAGTTTATTCATATTCAAAATTGATAATCTTTTAACTGACTTTCTAAAATGCATTGGGTTTCCTCCTGTGGTGGTGTTTTTATCTTTCATGGAAAATTTCTAACTATATGTTGGAAATTAACAAGTTTCCAGGTTTCTGAAAGATATTTTTACCTCTTCAAAATAGTTGTGTAAAAAGAGAGGAGAATGCTTCTGAAAAAAATGCATCACATAAATGAGGATGTTTTGCAATGTGTGGTAGATACAGGCATTGATTTGTTCTCAAAATGACTCTGCAGTTCCTACTCAGGACATGGAGGGAGGGTTTTACAGACAACCAGAACCACAGAACTGGCTTTGGTACCTTCCTGTAAACAGGAGGCTGGATCAATTCTACTAAGAATGCAGTTAGGTCAGAGGGAAAAGTCAGGTCAGATGGGCTGTTTGTGGTTGTTAAGCCAACCCTCCACCTCATGCAGTAAGACAGACGTTCCCTTTTAATGATTCATTTCTATAATCTAGAGAAGACTTTAAAATTGTATCCTTATGGGTCATTAATTCACGACTATAGCAGTATAAGGGTGTCCATTACCACTCACTCTCCACGTATGCTAAAAATGATGTCAGCCATGCCAATATTTAGAAGACATTATATATTATTGTTCTGAGCATTTGTACACAAATAAACTTGCTTTTTTGTATGTGAGTGTGTCACAAAACTTTTATTCAGAGGATAGAGGAAAATCGGGCATCTTTTTTCTTGAAGGCTTTTTCTTGATGCTTTTCTGGGGTGACAACAGATGGGAAGCCGAGCTTTGGGAAACGGTACACCAGGCAGAGATTTCCACCTTCAGGGGTCGTTTTGCTCAAACTTCTTTGTTCTGTCCAGAGTCCTCAGCTCGACAATAAAGTGGGTTTCGAGGCAGTTTGAATGTAGCTGTCTACACCATGGAAAGCACGAAGGAGGCGCGATCCCGGTTGCTGCTGGCTGGCTGCATTGTCTCGGCCTCATTCTATTTTAATCCTTCCAGATGGAGACAATGAACCGACATGAAAAATCGCCTGTGGTTGGGTTGCAATGCGCTCTCTCTGCTCCTCATTCGTTCTCTCTTGTCAGGTTACCAATCCCAGCCCCCAATTTTTCCTCCCAATTTAGAGGCTCTTGAACAAACACATTTTTCATTTCTACCTAACTGGCAGTCTGACTAAAAACAGCCGAGCCAATGCAGAGAACTTTCCTCGGCAGCTTTTCAATGAAGAGAAGAGGAAATATTGGCTCACGTGGGTTGGGAAGATAATGGAATTTAGTTACTTTTATGTGTGACTTTCTATTTATTCCTTTTTCGGACACCTTTCTATTCTATCTTCCCCTGCAGTTAGCTGTCTTTCTTGGCTTCAGGTAGACTTCACCACAAGGTTCCTGCTTCTTACACATGCAATATTCGATGAAGGAATATTTTATATTGATTTTTCAGACAGTCTGAGACTTTTCCCTGGGAGAAATAACTGAAAATACTTGAAGAAAATGCACTTGTTGTGGCATTCAGCTGATTGTGCATCTTCATCAAGACCGTTACAGATCTTTGCTTCTTCGTTCATGAATGTGTTCCCTGGCAATGCAAATGGCAACATTCCTGGTTTCACTAGCTAACAGGATGAAGAGGGAAGATGGGGCACTGGGAGTCTCTGGAGGTCAGGAGGCCTTGCCTTTGGGATTCCTTCCCTCCCCTTCCTTCTTTTCTTCCTTCCTTCCTTCCTCTATCTTCTCTCTCTTCTTTCTTTCTTTCCTTTCTCTCTTCCTCTCTTTCTTCTTTCTTTCTTTCCTTCCTTTCTCTTTCTTTCTTTCTTCTTTCTCTCTCATTCTTTCTTTCTCTCTCTCTTTCTTTCTTTCCTTTTATTCTTGTTTGTCTCACTAGATAGTTCCTCTGACTGTCTGGCTTAGAACTCTCTATGTAGTCCAAGCTGGTGTCCAATGTGTGCTGATCTCCCAGCATCAGCCTCATGAGTGCTGAGATTACAGACACATGCCATCACCTCCTGGTTGATGTCTTTACATCAGGGCCAGAACAGTTGGGCTCCTTTGTTCTACCCCCCACAACAGGCACTAATGGCACTTGCACAAGGTGTCTACTTGGCCCTGCAGTCACTACCCCACAGTGAGAGGAGGTGCTTCTGTCAGGTCCTCCCTGCCACCCAGGAATGTGCAGACCTGAAAATGCAAGTAAATATCCCAGTATCGAAGGGATGCTTGCTGGGGGGGGGCACATATCTCTGAAGTATGGGAACTCCTTGCTGGGGACTACAGTGGGTTGTGTTTGCCAGAGATAGAGTTATTGAAGCTTTTGGAAAATCTGGTTCTGATCTGTTTAGTGATTGGAGCAAGAACAGGCATTAGGAAAGAAAACTTATGTTCTCATTCCCCAGGGTGGAGGAACATTCTGCCAACAGTGGAAACATAAAAAGGACAGTCCAGTCAGTGGCAGGAAGACGAGGAATGTCATAGGGCCTGCATCATGATGTCCACAGGCGTGCTCATCCCCACCAAGGGCACCAAGTGCAGAATACTGTCCTGTGTGAGGTGGTCCCAGGAGAGAATCAGCCTGAATGCAGCTGCTTTGGACTGAGGTGAAACAAGAGAACGATGGCTGGGGCATACACACCCTACTTTCAGAACGCTGAGTGAGAAAGGGTGCAGGCTAGAGAAAGATGTTTCATGGCCGGTTCCTGCTTCTCTTTCTCTCAGTGTGAGTGACTGACTCATTCTAGAAGGGAACAGACATGTACCCAGCATGATACTGGAGTTTTCTGAGAATAGGACAGACCCTCGTGTTGACGCCTCAAAGGTGACATGGAGTGTACAGGACTGAGAATTGAGCACCAAACCACACCGCACTGCTTGGACCATGGCTCATGTACAGAGGTGCTATCTGACCTCAGGGCAGGGGTGTGACAGCAAATCATGGATGGAAAGGCGTGCAAGGGATACAATCTGGAGGATGGAAGGAAGAGGGACTCATGCTCCCAGCAGACCAGACACCGGAGGGAAAGAGGAGCAGAGTTGTGGCACACAGTCTGGCTTAGTGGTAAGAAGGCATCTTCCTCTTCCTCACGCTCCCTTTTTCCCTGATCATGAGGGAAGAGAAGTTGTCTGTTGCATGGACTGGTCAGAAGTGGCTGGAGGTGAGCTGAGTCACTCTAAAACAGCTCTGTGACTCATTGCAGAAGGAACTGATAAGATCAATCAGGTTCTCACAGGACTGTTCAGTGTTGAGGTTAAGTGACTTCTGGAAGATTCCATATGGTTTTCTCATACCAACTTGGCATCATCAACAATAGTGTTTTTGTCTTAAATTGCAATATGTTTGAATGCTTGCAGATCCCAATTCATGAGTTGGTTGCATTTCGTCACATTGCCACGGATACATGCTTGTATTTATTCCCCTTCTTATCTCCACTGCTCAAGCCCAAACAAGGCGTGTGGGCAGCAGCCATGGCTCCAAGAGGCCGCTGGCTTCCTGTTTACCATCACGGTACACGACGGCTACTTTCCCACTCAGCCTAGCGGGGCACAATGAGTCTTAGGAAAATACTAGGAAACTGGTCATTTAACAACCAGCCGACTGGTGACATGAGAGTCCTAGAGATGATGATTCTGAGATAGTGAGAATGAGGACTGAGAGGGAGAGGCCGGGTGGAAGGCTTGCCAAGCTGGCCACACCAGGGCGCCCAGTCTTGAAGTGGACAGCTCCTTCCCAGATATGTCCTTGCTCAGGTGATGGACGGACAAGTGGGTTTTATTACAAAGATGGTGAGTGTGTGGCCAGACAAACTCCAATTAAGCTCTGACCCCTCATTAATTTGTAATAGAGTCAACAATTGTCACTAAATATAAACCAATTTAGCTGCACTTAGAAAGGAATTGGCTTAATACACTGTGTGACCACAGGGTGTTTGTCTCCTTCACTTCCCCTCAGCTGGTCTTCTTCTCAGACCTTCTTAGCCCGGTGCAGGAAGAACACACAGGAGAAACGCATACCTCATGCAAGCAATCCTGTGAAATAGCAGCTCAGTATTAGCTGCTTTCATTCCTGACGTGTCCCTTCTTCTACCCTTCAACCATTTCAAAGGTGAAGGAGTTTCCAGCTATTCCTGTGACTGCAGCCATGTATTCTTAAGTGCTACATGGATCTGAGATTTGTCTCGATGTAGTCCATTTATTTCAATTTAGCACTGTCAATGGGGAAAAAAGAAGTAATTAAGCTTGTGACTAGCATGGAGTAACATTTTAAGTCCTAAGACCGTTGCCTGATCCCCACCGGCTTTACTGTATCTCTTCCACTTGTCAGATCAAAGTCTCAGCCCCTAAAAATCACCCATGCTTTGGTTAATTATGTTATACAATGAATCTTTCAAATTACAGTTCTAGGTGATTTATTTCATTTTTAGCTTCAATCAGATTATTTTTTCCTGGTTGCCCTATTCACTGATCCAGTCAACCTTCACCATGGAGAAAGTGGGTATTTAAAATTACATTACTGTGTTTTGTGCTTAGAATAACATTCCCCGAGGGTTTTCAATAAGATGTGGTATCTTAAGGAGTCTGTGGAAGGAAGCTGCATTCTGTTTGGAGCTCAGATACGACAAAACAGATTCGTGAATTTCATCTCTCCAACAAATAGTTTACCTAAGAAGGATTATGTGATGGTTTATATTAAGTGTCAGCTTGTTTGCATCTCTAATCACCTGTTAGGAATATTCTCGATTAGGTTAATTGAGGTGGGAAGACCGACCTTAACTGTGAGTGACACTGTGCCATGGGTTGAGATCCTGGACATCTATTCTCTGCTTCCTCTCTGATGTGAAAGCATCCAGCTCTGCCTCAAGCTCCTGCCACCACGCCTTCCCACCATGATGGACTGTAACCTGGAAATGTAAGCGGAAAATAAACCCTTCCTCCATTAACGTGTGTGTGTGTGGGGGGGTATTTTGTCCCAGTGATGAGAAGGTAATTGACACACATTGCTTTTGGGCTTCTTTCCATAGTTTTCCCATTTTCGAATTTCTTTTCAAATAGTTTATAATTAGGTGAAGTTAGTAAAAGTATTTTTCTAAAATTAAAATTAGGAGTTGGTTTGGACACTGAATGGGCTATTCATCAGATAAAGTCCAAACAATGTGTGCACACCACTCTTCTTTAGAATATGAGGTAAAAAGTCATCCACCCTCCCCTGCTCTGCCAGCCCCCAAATTTCACCAAAACTGCAAAATAAAGATAAGTAATAAAAGTGTCTGCCCTTGAAGGCCCTGTTGGGCCTTTACTCTTAGAATGGGATCTTAGTTATAATAACCACTTGGGATTTATGTTTATAAAATGTGTCCATGTCCCAGAGGCTGGGAACTTGGCTTTTAGGGAAGTGGAGGGCTCCCTGGAGTAGGCAGCTACCAGGCAAAGTAGGAAGAAAAGAAAGGAACAGTGTCAACGTGAAGCTCTTTTAAGAGCTTGCCAGCTGCTAGCCCAGCAGACTTGCCTTCCACGCTGGGCTCATGGAGGCTCGCGTTCACAAACGAGAGACACCGGGGGACTGGACTCCCACCGGAAGGAAGCAGGAGTCAGCTCAGACAGTCCTACACTCATCTCAAAAGCAACCCAAGCAGGGCCATAAGCATGATGCATATTCAGAATTCCCTTCTTATTCATGACAGCATTGTTATTCATGTGCCCAAAAGAGGATATCACCACAATTTTAATAAAATATTTTATTATAAAAGTAATACAAACCATATTATAGCTAATATAGAAAAGAGAGGGAACAGTCATATGGAATCTCATCTCCCCTGTGCATCTACTTTGGGGTTTGGGTGTATTTTTTTCCCCGTCTCTTTTTCTTAATCACAAATGCTTACATTGGAACCATTTTGTGTATTATTTCTTCTTACTATAAACACATTATATTACTTCTGGTCTGCATACTATTCCTCTAGATGAATACAGTATAATTTATGTAGCCATTTCAGTTAATTAATTTTTTTCTAATTTTTTTATGATTATAAATAATGCTAAAATAAACAGTTTTGGACCTGCAAGTATTTTAGATTACTTAAGCTAGATTCCTATAAGTATAATTACTGGATCAACAAAGGTCTGAATATATCTACTGCCAAATTATAAAGGGTTGCTTTAAAAGGGTTGCTTCAATCTACCATGTTAAGAGTAATAGAGAAATACAAATCCCACTACACTCTGGCTGACATTTTGTTATTATAACTTTAAAAGCCAATTTACTCATTTCTTAGTGAAAATGCTTTTCTTTAATCTTCGTGCCTTTGATTATGTGTGTGGGTCTGTGTGTTTCATCTGTAGCCTCGCTGGCTGTCACTCTACCTTCCTGCAGCCTCAAAGCCTGATGGTTCTCCGTTAGCTGTGCGTTTGCAGATGGCTTCAATTCGTGCCCACCCTCCCTTGCTGGAGATCTCTCATCTCACACAGTTCACCACTCCTCTTTCCAGAACTGTTTTCTCCATTGCCTTCTCTGGTGGCACCTGCTCCTGCCTTCCGCTCACTCAGTCCCCCTTTCCCTGCCTCTTTCCTGGGCTTCCTTCCCTCAGCTGCACCTCAGATATTTGGGGGTTCTCTGTTGTGCTCACTCTTGCTCATACTTATCTCCAGCCGTAGTTCTCATATTTGTAATTATCCGCAGTATGCATCACAGAGATGGCTGAGGATGGTTTCTTAGCCCCCATCCCAAATACTGCTTCACCTCCACCATCTCCATCCGCTTTAGTCATCTGCTTATGGCTCAGACAAAATAACTAACATCAGTTTATGGAAGGGTTTCTCCATGACAGACCCAGGTTACAGAAGATCATAGGGAGAAAGGACTTGAAGTGAGTTGCCTACATTCAGCCTGCAGTGAGGAAGCAAAGAGCTATGAAGTCGCACACTCAGCAAGCTGTCTGCTTTTGCATCCCAGCCACCACAGCTAAGGTGGGTCTTCCCACCTCAATTAATCTCATCGAGATAATCCCTAAAGAAGCTAACCTAATTTAGTTAATCCTTCACAGGGGATGCTAGACCCTACCAGAGTGGACAGTCACTCTGTACCGTCACTGCATCTTCCTTACAGTGTCTACTCTCATTCATTGGGATGCTCCAAGGAGATGCTATGACAAGTTCCTTCACTTCTTCCTCTCCTCTCCACATGTTCAGATAGTCCTGAAAACCTGCCTCTGACTCCATCCACTTCCCTCCATCTTCACCAGCGATGCATCGCCAAGACCACCGTCATTTTTCTGGACTTTTGTATGTCTTAGTTAGCTTTTCCTCTAAAGCACACCATATTTCTCAGATGCAGCCAGAAGGACAAAGTTAGATTGTATCTCTCCCCAGCTTGTAACTCTTGAAAAGCTTTCCACTTGCAAGACAGTCTAAATTCTGCAATCTGCCCTACAGACTAGGCATGGTTTGCCCTGCTTGCTTTGCTATCTTCTCTCTTGTCTTTCTTTTCCCTATTTTCTATCCTTGTTGATCCTGCTTTGTGGAGCACGACCCTGACTTAGGGACAGAGATGGCCCTGGATCAGTGTCCTCTGAGTCCTCGTTTCATGTCCATGTTTTCCCAGCCAGGTTTTGCTTTAATGCCAACTGCTCAGGGCATTTCCTGGATCTTCTTGTGGACATTTCCCATTCTTCTAGTTCCTTCCCGAGAGTTTGTTTCCTCATCACAGCTTGAAGTTGTGCCACTCACAGTCGGAAGTCACTTTTTGCATCATCTCTCTATGGGGACAAGTTCATGTCTATTGGCACCACTGTGTCCCAGCACTGATACAACCCTTGGCAAATGGGCAGAGTCATTAATGAGAACACAAGGACATTTCACTTTGTCTTTTGGACAGTAGGGAACCACTGAAAGAGCTTGCCTGTTGGGTCGTGTTTGGGAGGAGCGAGAGTACTATGGGATCATTTGGTGGAAGCCAGCAGAATAGATTCTCCAAGCGATCTTTGGAAACCAAGTGAACCAGTTAGGAACCTATGGAGGTCTCAAGGCTAGAAATGGTGAGTATCCAAAATAAGGAGAGGAGACACCTCAGATTCTAAGCAGTAAGCTGGCCACCTGCTCACTGGAATCCATTCAACCTAGAGACCAGCAAGCTCCATTGCACAGGCGGGTTCCTGAGTTAATGGAGGCTGCATTGCTTAAGGCTGCAGGACTCAGGGCAAGCAGGAGTTGCTATTACCCTCTGACTGTAAGGGTTGGAGAGGGAGGGCAGACTGTAGGATGGAGGGCAGGCTTTCATTTTACTTGAACCAGGTCATGCTCTGATTTTGTGGGGGGCAGAACTCTAAGAGAGGAAGAGGCTAATGGACAAGCCAGCCCAGTTCATTTGCATGTGGGAAGTGCTAGTTCAAGTCCAGCCTTGAACAGGAGAATGGTAAATGCTCTTTTTATGAGTCTGAAGCACATGAGAGGGAGGTGGTGGCAGAGACAGCTGAGTTGTCACTGTTGCATTAGCGTTCTCCTAGTCCTGGTGGGGTGGAAACTTGAGGTGGGCTGTGGCATTAGCTTTCGTTTGTATCTTCCTGATGACAGGCCTTACACAAGTCAATGTGAATACACGAATTAGGGATGTAATGCTCTAAGGATTCTCCTTCACTTTTTCCAACTATAGTGCTCACGCTGACCTGTGTAGTTGGGCTTTTGTCATTGAGAAATCCCTGTCAGTCCACAGGTATAGCATCCTTCACCAAAAGAGCCATTTTCCAGATCTTTCCAAATGCCATTTGTCAGATTTCTCCACTGCCCTGGGTCTCAGCACTCCTCAGCTGGGTGCCATGATATGCTTCACCAGATCAAAACATGTCTCCCGCCAGTGTCCAGTCTTTCCAGTGGAGACCCCCTGGCCTTCCTTTCCTTAATGTGTTGAGGTAGCAGGAGTGACACCTGTAAGAGAGAACGGTGGCTTTGCTTTTCTTCCACCAACAACAATGACATGTGTCCCGACTCACACTGGCTGCTGCCCTCCAGGACCATCCTGTGTTGCCTTCCTGGTCCCTTTCAGCTTTTTAGGGAGCAAGGCAGAGCCATGGCCCAGCTGGGAGAAGTCAAAGCCTCCTGTGTCTTCACTCAGGATCACAAATGAGTCCAGGTGCCAAGATGGTAGCCAGGTCACAGAAGTGTCACGGTGAATGTGCATGATCACTGTGACAGCATGCTGTCCTCCAGGCTCTTAATTCTGAAGTCGATAACTTCTTCTCCATGTGACTTTTCCCATGTGGGAAGCAACACAAGCTAAAGCTCCGTGTGGCTCTGTCTTCCTGTCACAGAAGCAGGATTCTGTTCCCACATTAAAAGTCACTTTATCTAAATTCAATCTGCTGGATTGTGCTGAGTGACCTCTGGTTTAATCTTGATTGACTGTTATGACTGGCTGAACAGGCTGGGGCAGGAAATGGCAGCTTCGTGAAGAAAGATTCTTTAAATGATAAATTTCAGCCAAAAAATAAAAAGAGCATATTTATTTACAAAGTGTTGTATTTTATAATACAACTATATGTAATACATAATATGTTGTATTAACCCTATTTCTTTATCTCTTGAACTAGAAACACTATTTTTCTCTGCTTGTTTATTGCCAGGCTCTTCTGGGAGACCCCGACTTCAGGTTGGGATGGAGAGAACACTTAGACCCTCAAACTGAAGTGGTCCTGACTTTAGTTGCCTGACAGTTGAAATCTCAAAAAATGTATGTATTTCCACAAGAAGAACTGATAAGCAATTTCAGAAAACAGCACAAACTAATATGCTGGCATATTCATAACAAGCATAGGTTTGCTCAAGATCTGTTTGGAACAAGGATTTACTTCCAGCCCTTTGATGATACCTGCATGTACTTATTACCTTTAGCACTAACACAACACCAACAAGCAACTACAGTGTCAAAGCTCAGCAAACAGATCTTCATGGGCCAAGCAAAGACCTTGGCAAGGTGGGGCCCTCTGTCTAAAAGCATTGTGTCCTCTGAGATTGTCCCATGGGTGTCAAAACCAAGGAAGACTTCTGTGACGCTTGGGAGAATGAGGACCCCTGTGTCATCTCAGACCAGTACTTACCCAGTGGTTTGAACACTTGCTTACCAGTTCACTGGTTTATAGGGATTGTAGGAAAATTCAACCCAAGGATGATTATTGTTAATATGCTTATATCTCCCCAGCTTTTTCATTATCAATTTGCAAATTTGGGAATATGTGGTGTTGTAGTCAGCTTTCTTGTTGTTGCACAGAAAAGAACCCAACCAACAGGTGCTTGTGAAGGAATGGGTTTATTTTGGCTTATTGACTCGAGGAAGCTTCATCCTGGCAGGGAAAATGACAGCATGAGCAGAGGGTGGACATCACCTCCGCCACAGCACTGCAAACAGCGGCAGGAAGGTGTGCCGAACACTGGCAAGGGGAAGCTGGTTTATAATCCCATAAGCCCGCCCCAACAACACAGCTCCAGTGAGGTTGTAAAACCCAAACTGCCATCAGCTGGGGAGTCGACCAATCAGAACACATTTGTTTATTTGTGGGGAACACCTGGATCAAACCATCACATGTGGGTATAGTTTCATCATTCTTCATAGACTACTGCATCCAAGTCATGTCCCCTCTCAAGAGGGCAGGCTGGGGAGGCCTGCCCTACATGATATCCATGAAATATGGGTACCGATTAGCCTAAGCTCCCAGTGCTGGACAATAATGATGGCTTATTACTGTAAATACTTCTTCTAGAGACAGGCTTGTGCTCATGTTTGTACCTACCTTGACTACCTGAAGGTCCCTGGGAATTAGCTTTTGTATTATAATGTAAAAGCCCAGCATGGTGGCACTCTGGGGGCAGAGGTAGGAGGACCACTGTGAGTTTGAGGCCAGCCTGAGACTGCATATAGTGAATTCCAGCTCAGCCTGGGTTCCAGCAAGACCCTACCTTGGAGGAAAAAAAAAGCTCCAAGAAACAATATATCAAATTATAGACCTAACTTCATTCTTTTGCTGAAACAAGCCTACTCAGGGTATTTCATCATTATAAAAAGAATAAACATTTCTGTTAATTTGATAATAACAATAAATCAATGTAAAAGCTGTTTGGAAATGTGATTAAATAACATGGATTTACTTCTAAACCTTTGACAATATCTTCAAGTAGCTATTTATCTTTTAGTACTCGTTTAATACCCATGAGCAGGTACTAATTAGTAGTACCCTGGTCATAATAGTCAATTCTTTCTCTGATTACAAGTGACAGTAAGCGGATGACAAAATCCATCAGAAACATTTCTATGATTGGTTTGTTGATGTTTACCTTTTTCTTAATTAAAATAATATGTATATTTCCCTTGAACTACTTTAGTCACTCCCAACCCTGACTGCACAGAAGAGCAGGTGGGAGTTTGTAACAAATAGACAGACTGCTCTGAACCCATTTTCCCCCCTAGCCCCCCACCATCCTGAGCTGCTCTGGGCTGGGGTACTGATACCCTACTTTTTCATTTCCCCACATGATTCTGGGTGAGGGGTAAAGACAAGGAAACGATGCTCTCTAGCTATTACTCTGCTGTCATGACATCCACACCTGCTTCTTTCTGATTTTTAAAATGTTTTGCGTTTTTCATATCCAACCAAGTTTTTTTTTAAAGAGTTGAAGCCCTGATGCCTGGGGTGAACCCCACTTGTCCTCTGTCACTACGGCACCTTGAGTACGACATGTTCTTTCCCGTTGCCTGGATTTCCTCTGCTGTTGGTGGGCACTCATTTCTAGCATTCACTGTGTTTTCAATAGCATGATGGATTTGGTTGGAATTTGGAAAACACACAAAATAACATCTAGTACATGGTAAGCATTAGATAAGCATGTATATTTTGCTTTATCATTTCTTCCATTTGTTTGATTCTAAAAAAATTCTTTTCCTGCCCTCAGATCAGATAAAATAATGATGCCTATTCTTTCTGGGGTTTCATTTTTCTACTTTCCACTGCCTTCTAAGTCAGTATTTTACTCAGCGCTGGGATGAAGGTGACAGAGAGAAAGAGAACACTCCATCAGTGTCCTTGAGAGGCTGGTGGACAAGTTCTCTACCTCTTTATTCCATCTAAATTGTTTATTTCCGAGTTCAGTACTGTGGGAACTTTGGTTTTCTGATGCTATCTTCTGACTTTTGGCACCCATGTGGAATGACCCTGGTATGTACTTTACTGTGTTTTTGAAGTCAGTTTTACTGGGACTTATCCACCTGGGCTCATCAGCTCACCTGTCTGGATCCCAAAGAGAAACCAGCAAATAGAGGCGGTGAAATGCTTTTCAAGTTCCTTCTGAAAGCAAGCTCAACATCTCTGCAAAGTGTCAAAGGGACAGGCATTACCCCATTTCCAGGGTCCCACCGTCAGCATTGCAAACTCGTTTGCTTTTGTAGTGTTCGGAAAAGGTGGATAAGTGTGGGGAGACTACCTGCTGATGGGATTGTTGAGGTAACCCCGGCTCACTCATTCATTCTGTGACAGTTCAGGCAGCTCCATAGACCCCCTCCCCTTGAGTGGGAGGTGTTTAGCTCAAACCTAGGCACTAAAAACTGATTGGGAAGGTATGAACCAACCACCTGTCTCCCTGCTCACCTGGGGCAGGAAATACTCACTGAACAGATAATTCTGTCTCTTTTTCTCACACACATGGCCTAGAAGATGGACGTCTGACTCTCTAGGGACCTGTAAGGTCTCCCCAGCCCTACATCAGAGCCTGTGGTGAGGGGCTGGATTTCTCTTCCACTTGCATCTTTCCTTCTCATGATCTTTCGCCTTCCTGCTTGTTTAGCTGAACAGCATAAATTCTGTTAAAACTCTCCACGTTTTCTCCCCACACTGGTTCTGGAGAACTCTGTAACTCCCCATGTTCCCTTAAATAACAAAGTCTCACACTATACCTTAATATCTGGTTGTCTATGATTTTAATTCTTTAACTTTATAGATAAGAATTTGGGTACTCTTTAAATTTTGGGGTGCACTGGAATTTCTGGCGGGCATTATCTAAATTCTCATCCTCAGCTCACCCAGTTATAATTCCTTCCCTTCCCCAGTTCTCTCTCATGTCAACGTCACTGGCCGACTAAGACTTACACTGCACCACAGGTTAAATAAAAGCAGTTGAGTAGCGACAGAAACAGCAGTAATGAATCTGTGAACTTCACTTTGGAGAGGAGTCAATTGGCTCTTTCAGGAATAATTCTATCAGCCCACACAGGATGCCAGGATATTGGGAGCCATGGTTGGTGGTTGGTGTGTCTCTGTCAACTTAAGTTCTATTGCTCCTATTTTCTATCCTGATGTAAGTAAACCGTTACTGGAATTCCTAGCTATCTTAACCGGAGCAGGAGACTTGATCCAATGTAGCAGATTGTGGATAACTGATGTCATTATACAGAATCAGTTGCCATCCCTCTTCTTCTACAGAGGGAATGCTTTTGTCTGGAATATATTTACAGTGCATGCTGTTTGACATTCATAAATTGCACCTTATTAGGCACAGGGTTGTTCAAGGCAAACGTGTAAAGGTATTAAAAATGTCTTACTCTAGAATGAGTCAAAGCCTTTTGGTTGGGTGAATGAACAGTTTTTGGCTAGATATACCAATAGTCACTGTGTCCTGTGGGTCACTGAATCACGTGGCATTGCTTTACTAAGACCCCTGTCCCATTTCACTGAGAAGTTTGGAGTGTGCTGTCAGTGTCCCAGGCGTAATGGATTCTCTGCAAGTTTCACTGGAGCTTGGAGACCACTGGAGTAGCCTGTGGTATAATGAGATGGCCTCCATTAAATTTCTGCTCGTGCAGCTTCTGTGAGTTTTAAAGCTATCCCCATGCAGTAGCCCAAGCCTTAGGCAACCCCAGTTCTCTGGCGTCTCTTTGTCAGGGAGATAGGCTAATGATGGGGGTGGGGTGGGAATGCAAAATTATTTTTCATGGCCTCTGAAGCTGCAGGAAACCCCTGGCTAGAGCAGATCACGTTCCTCTTGTTTACTGGCTGGGGCCATTTCTGTTGCGTAATTCTTTTGTTTTCTCCTGGGTGTAATCTCTGTTGCACATGGAGTTCAGACAATGTAGATGACCCTGTCTTCCATGCACAGAGTTCTCTGTCAAGATATTGTTGTCTTTCCCTGGAACCAAATCCCATTTTAGTGCAAGGAGTAAAAAAAAAAAAAAAGAAACAATAGAGACAAATTTAGACCCGATGGGAAAAGTTGAGCCGCTCACTGTCCACCCAGCCTTTGAAGCTCCACCCGCAAGGCCACTTCCTCTAACCTTCTCAGGGATCCCCAGTGATGTCGCCAAGCAGCTCCTGAAGCAAAACACAGGACAGATGAGTAACGTGGTACTCACCCTTTCTGTGGAAGTTAAGAGAGAGAGAGAGAGAGAGAGAGAGAGAGAGAGAGAGAGAGAGAGAGAGAGAGAGAGAGAGAACACACAGCAAAACAATTACACCTAGTCTAAAATTAATCTCTCTGTTAAGATCTAGGAATGATCTTATCAACTTTTATTTTCCCAGCCAGCATGAATTCTTGCAAACCCTTCTGCAGTCATTAGCCTGGGACCCCTGCTGGTGCAGAAAGGGGTCCTTACCAAGGGCCCTCCACTCCTTTCCATTCTGAACCCACAGCTTCCAATAGCTCCATTTCTCTGCTCCCTCCTTCTTACTGTAAATTGACCCAGTGATGTGGAGAGACGTTTATCAGCTTGTAAGATGGATGACCAATTTTGAACGTATCCAAATCATGCTGTTTATGCTGGGCTGTGTGTCTCCTGCAGTGGCCCAGATAATAGTGCAGTAAGCACCTAGAGTGCCATCTCTTCTGGGACTGCCTTGTTAATGAACTGTGAAACTAGAGCAATGCAGGCACAGACGCACCTCCCTGTGCCACGAGGGAATACGATCTATCACAGCCCTGCCAAGTCTCCGAGGCTGGTCTTCACTGTCTTCTACCTTTGAATGTCTTTAATGGCTACATACATACTGACTAGGAATTGTGGTTTATATGTGCACGCCCCCATCCTTAGCACAATTACCTATATCCATGTTTTTCAGATTTAAGAATATATATGCATATCAGACATAGTTATTTGAACAGGCATTCG
>PVHP010020636.1:0-30321 GCA_004024765.1 Zapus hudsonius | reverse complement strand
ATATTGGGTAAGTATTAGAATCAAGTCTGGTTGTCAACTCCTTGGGGAATTTTTGAATACATTTATGTTAAAAGATATTTTTGATGACATAAGGAGAGAAAAAGAACTTTAGTTACTAAATGCTAAGTGGACTATACAATTTTATAAAAATAGAAAAGATTTAAAGGATTCAGTAAGCATATTATTGAATCTCTGAGTAAGTTACACATAGATTTTAAACATGTTACAGAAGATCTGAGTCACACAAATTCTGTAAAGCCTAGAGACATGTATAGGTGTGAAATGAGAAAAAAATAGACAATGACAGGACTTAAAAACAAATTTATATATATAAATACCAAAGCAGTATTGGTTTAGCTTTTTAATGATATTTTAAGACAAGGTAGAAAAGTGCCAGGGACCAGTAAGCCTAGCTAGTATCCTGTTTTGGCTTTTCTTCCTTGGTCTCTGGTAATTGCTCTGGATGTTCCAGTTGACCAGGCTTCAGGCGGTGCTCTGAAAAATACCAGATGTCATGGAGATAATCCTCATTGCCCATCCTCTACAACTCCCACGACTATGTTAGATACTCAGTGCATTCTAATTGGAATTCTTTTGAACCTCAATACTTGAAAAAATTAATTGTGTTACAAGAGTTCCATTACTTTTTGCTAAAACATAATTGACAGACTTTTGAAAGACTTTTAAAAGAATAAATAAAAGCCCTTTTAAAATATAATCAACAACCAGGTTTACCTAATGCTTACACCAGGATATGACTTTATAGTTTAACAATATGTGAACAGGTAATCTTATTTTTTTATATTTTATTTATTCATTTTCAAGGAGAGAGACACAGATATCTATCTATCTATCTATCTATCTATCTATCTATCTATCTATCTATCTATCTATCTATCTATCTATATATCTATCTATCTATATATATATATATATATATATATATATATAGAGAGAGAGAGAGAGAGAGAGAGAGAGAGAGAGAGATAACCAGGGCCACCACCTTGTGGGTATGGCTTATGTGGGTCCTGGGGAATTGAACCCAGGGCCTTAGGCACTGGAGGCAAGTGCCTTAACCACTGAGCCATCTCTCGAGCGGGGTAATCTTATTTTTCACATAATGTAATGAAGGTAAATTCATGTTCAACTCTTTTTTTTTAACAAATTGGTAAATCTTTGTCACCATTTCTCATGATGTCATGGTTAAAATCTGGTTCACTAATATTGATCTGTTTATGATAACAGTTATAAAAAACTGGCTATAAAAATGTCTAAACAAGATACTTGTTTTTCTGTCAAGCTTTCAATTACTGGAGCTACCAAGTGTTAACAAGATTAGGATTTATTTATTAGTTACTGTTGATTCTTGTATAAAACTATATTTAAATATCACATCTGAGAAAGCTATTACTTTAAAGGTATGTAAATTTCTGACCTATTTAAAGATAAAAACAGAAAATAAATAATGCTAATTCTGCAGAGCCATGTGTGATGATGCTAATTCTGCCAAATTGTCATTACTGAGTCTATAATTTAGGTACTTTAAAGGAAATAATTTGTTTATATTCATTGTGATTTTTGCTATTATAGAAACAAAAAGACTCTCCATGTTCTGATAAACCCTGTGCTTCCTTAATTCAAAGCCACTTAGTGGGACATCCTTGCCCCTCTCTCTACACCAGGAGAATTATAGGAATGTTACAGCAAGGGTAGAACTAGAAAAACAGACTCTAAAGAAAATATGAAGTTCCACAAGAATCTGTGAATAAACCTCATATAAAACCAATCAAAATGTTAGCATTATGAACTAAACAGCATGCAAAAGAAGAAAATAAATCAACACTGAAAATATTCTGAAACTCTAAAATGTCATTTTAACCACAATCCCCTAAATAAACTAGGATATATGTGCTTAATGAGAATATGATATTCGTCAACTAAAATACAACATTTATATAAGAGTCCCCAAATATATTACACAAAAATATACAGATTAAAAACAATCAAGGGCTGGAGAGATGGCTCAACGATTAAGGTACTTGCTTCCATTGCCTAAGGTCCTGGGTTCAATTCCCCAGGTCCCACATAAGCCAGACCCACAAGGTGGTGGCCCTGGTGCTCTCTCTCTCTCTCTGTCTCTCTCTCTGTCTCTCTCTGTCTCTCTCTCTGTCTCTCTCTTTCTGCTTGAAAATGAATAAATAAAATGTTTTAAAATTTTCTATAAAAAAATAAAAATAAAATAAAAACAATCAAAACATATGAAAACCCAGAAAAATCTTCACCAGAATCATAAAAGCCTATATACATTAACATAAACATGAGAAAGGTGTTAAAAATTGTCAAGGACTTTAATGCTACTATAAAAATCATGAACCAGGCTTCCCTGTTTAGGTAATACTCTATAAAATTTGGTAAGAAAAAGATTTACGTATTGAAGGCCTCTTGATATAGAAAAGATGTGTGTGTGTGGGTGGGAGGATTCTCAACTGCTAACAGAATGGGACGTTTTCAGACTGGGTAAAAGTTTTTCTTTAGCAGTCATGCTAAAACCTTGTGTTGACTTTCTTTGGGTTCTGAAATAGGATCATAAATGTTTACTTCACCACTTCACCTTAAAACTAGCAAAACTTTGCTGTTTTATGTAGATCTAGGAACTTGTTAAAAACTCTTACCTCCCTAAAATGTTTACAGATGAATGTGCTGTGATTAGAAAAGAATATGCTGGTGTGTAGATTTCAAACTCTCTGGAAAGTATTGAAACAGGATGTATTATTTCTGTGGTGCTCAAATGCAAAACCCAAACTCAAACCCTTATCTGTTTTACTTAAATAACTGAAATAAACCAGACAAAGAAGGATGATTTTTAAATTATTATATTTATTCAGAAGTCAGCAGGGGGCAGGGAGAATCCTTGGACCAAGAAAGGGGTAATAGGTGCACCATCTTGGTCTAAGGGCCCATGTAAAAATTCATGGATCTAGGGAACAGGTTCATGCAAGTCCATGGGCCTAGGGGAAAACAAAATATCCTTTCCCACATTGCCCGTTTTCCCACCCTGGCAGCAGCCTCAGGAGGGTTGAATGGCAGGGAATGTTAGTTTGAGAACCAAAGGGTGAGGAATGGAAACATAAATGGTCCAAGGGCCTTTGCATATCCTTTTGCACCCTGGCAGCAATTAAGTTGCTAGGGTGGGAAAACCAAAACCTCAACAATGGTGAAAACATCAGATGCTTAGAGATGAACAGTCCCCCCAAAATCCTTTTGAGCCAGGGTTTTTTTTTTTTATTTTGGGTCTGGGGCTGAATCCAAAAGAAGTCAACAACACTTGGGTGCAGGGTCTGAAAGGGGCTGAGATTGAGTAATTCCAGCTTTGAGGCAGCTGCTGTAGACAGTTGGGCAAATAGCCACATTTATGGGTCTTTCTGTCTACCTCTCCCTTTATGTATGAGTGACCCTGTCTTTGTTTCTACAGTGGGAGCCAAGATGTAAGGTTTTCTCCTGGGTGGAACAGGGATTATCCTACTCCTCCCCTTAAGATTCCTGCTCTAGAGAGACACTGGCAACTTTCCTGGCAGAGATTCACTTCCCTTTTACTTCCAGGAGCATTTGAGACTTCCTTTTCCAAATGTAGAAGAGCATTCTTTCAGTTATGGCACACATAACTGAAGATGGACCACATGTGACTATCAAGGAGAGTGGAACATGGACATGATTTGGGAGTGGGAGGGATTTTTCATCTTCTGACTTCCAGAGCAGAGATTCAAGATATTTGGGCTTTCATCCTTACAGTGGAAGGCATGATCTTCTTTTAAACATCTTGTAGGGGGTTCTTCCCATCACTGGAACTTTCCTGAATCTTTGTCACTAATCTTTTAGATATTTACTTCTTTTTACATGGCTTTCCTTAACTGATGGGTTTCTTTTCCTTGATCTCCTCTTCCTCAGGTGACCTAGAATCCTGGATCACATAGACTTCTTGCTGTGTGTTGGGATCATTATAAGTAGCACACAGAAGCTACTATTATGACCCTTTGGTGGAAACTTATAATGATCCCAACACACAGCAAGAAGTCTATGTGATCCAGGATTCTGAACAGGTAATTCTATCTCTTTTTCCCACATGGCTTCCTAGGAAGAGGACTTCTAAATTTCTAGTCCTTACAAAAGGTAAGGCCTTCAATCATTCCAGCCTAATGGCTGGGGTGAGGGGAACTTAAGACCTTCCCACGTGGGCCTTTTTCTTCATAATGGGAGCCCTCTGTTATCTTTCATTAGTCTGCTATTTTGTCTAAACAGCATAGATTTTATTAAACCCTCTCCCACTTGTTCTCTCCACACTGGTGGCTGGAGATCTCTGTAACTTTCCATTTTTTAAAGTAAAGCCTCCTACTATAGTTTATCCTCTGGTGGTCTATAATATTAATTCTTTAACTTTATAGACAAGAATCTAGGTGCTTCTTAAGTTGTGGGGTGCATTGGAATTTTGCTGGGTATTATCTAAATTCTAATCCCAAGCTCTGCCCCGCTACAGTGAAGCCCTGTTGTGTAAAGAAGGAGGTGGAAGAAATCTAATCAGGAAGAAAAAACTCCCTTTAAACAGTCTGACACAAAAAGGTTAAAATTAAATGAAAGAAAGAAGTTATATCAGTTACATCACACAAACACCCATCAAAAAATATTATTGCCCAAATAGATTAATAATTAGTTCTAGATATGTGCATATATACTGTATACGTACATAAATACCTAGCTGTTATAAACATATGTACTATATATACATGAATATTTGCTTATATACATTTATATGATATATATGCATATAAAATACATATCTTGTATAAATCTGTCATTATTGCTATGAAAATTATCACTTGCAAAGAAGAACACATGGCATTACTTAGTAGTAAAAAAAGGTTACACATTCTTGGAAAGGTGTGTATAGGGACCACTCCTCCCCTTCCAGCCCCTCCCCTTGAATGGGAGGTGTCTAGTTAGAGCTACAACCTAGGTGCTAAAACCGATTGGTCAAATATGAACCAATCAGCTGTCCCTCTAACTCACCTGGGGCGGACTCAAAACTAGCTTCCCTAGAGGAAGTAGGCCCTCTTCTTCCCACACATGGCAATGGAGTAGGAGACTGCTGACCCAGGCCTCAGTGAGGTAAGGCCTGTACCCCTACCCCGCTGGGGTAGGGGGGCAGGCTCCAGACCTTTTCTCTCACTAACCTCTCTTTTTCATAAAGGGAGCTTTCTGTTATCTTTTCTTGGGCTGTTTCTCTAACTAAATAATAAAAGCTCTGTGAACTCTGACACGTGTTTTTCCCACACTGGTGGCAGGAAAACTATGACTTCCCACATCCACTTGTGCTTTTTCTGGTCCTGGCTGGATGGCTGGGGGTGGGGCCAGCTGGCCGGCTCCGGGTGAAGTTCACTCCATGTTACATCTCTGTTGGCGGCTGGCAAGCGTGGACCTGGCTTCTGCTGATCCGGGCAGGGAGAGAGCAGGCATTATCCTGAGTGGTGCTGGAGGCAGCAGCAGTGCTGGTGGCAGCGGTGGTGGTGGCAGCGGTGGCGGGGTACCCGGGCATCTGTGGAGGCGTGCCCATGGGCCTGAGAACCCACGGAAGCATTACAGCTCTGGGGATACGATCCCCTGGGGAATACGATTCCCCATGTGTTACAGTGCAGTAATGGGCAGTGACTGGGGGAAAGGTGTGGAAAATATTCCGGTTTATTGTAGGGGCACTATTGGTTAAATAGAGGAAGAGGAGGAGGGAGGGGAAGAATTGGGCAAAGGAGATTGGTAGTAATCAGCAAGCTGTGAATACCTGCTTTGCATGTAGATGTGAGCTAAGGCACGTATCAGATGGTGGGGGCAGAGGAACTTTCACCTTCCTGGCACAGCTGGGGTGCAAACCTGGATTCATTTGGCTTGCTTAGGGAGCCTGGAGTGTTAGGGTTAAAGATGGAGCTGGCGAAATGCCTACCAGTTTACCAGGGTTTCAAACCTGTTCAAACATCGTTAACCCTTTGTCCTTCTTGTCCCATTTAGCAATACCAACACAAAATTGCTGATTTAATGTTTTGTTCCAAAAACTCATTTGTGTTGTTTCAAGGAAATGTTCTGTTTATACTTCTTTGTACATTTCTTTTCCTGTATCATAATTTTGAAAGTCTTTTTTGATTGTAGTTTAAAGTTTTAAATAAAAAATGGCAAATGGAAACTTTAGATTTTGTATGTTCCCCTATTTCTGAAACTACTGTTTTATATGTAGTTGCTACTGTGCTGTGGGTATAAGATTATTCTCTGTGGACTGTGGCCAAGGAAGCTGAGCAGTGATCAGCAATGATTTGCCACGGATGTCCTAAATATCTTCTACCTTCATACTTTTCTCTAAACTGAAGCCCATCTTATAGATCAGCGAATTGACAACCCTAGCTCAGGCCTTCTGCTTGCTGTGTAGTCAGTCCCAGGTTTAGCAATATGTGAGCTATTGGGACATGTTTACATCTTTCCTGGACTTGCACCTAGGAATTCTACATAACCAGAAAGGTGTTGAAGCTTTCTAAAGGCCTTTAGGGACAACTCATTTCTAACCTTTTTTTTCTGGTTCCCTTTTTTCCTCCATCCTTCTATCACCAGAAGAATGAGCAAAATTTAAAAGTGAGATGTGCACAACACCAAAACAATTTTGCCAATATTAAATATTACAAGGTTTAACAAGGTTTAAATTATTCTTTTCTGAAAAAAATTAATTTGTGGTTACTTTGAAAAAATATCCTCAATGTTTTGTGCTGGTGTCTGTGCATGTTAGATGTGGGGAAGGGAGGCTATACTGATTGCATATTTTGTGTTTAATGATGCTCATTATTCAATTTTATTGAAAAGCCTAGAATGTATACTTCAAGCCAAATTTACAAAAATAAATAATAAATAACAAATAGTAGAAGTCTGGGTAGGATATAATACATGAATGAGAAAATCAAGATTCAAATGTCCTTGACAGGTTTGTAATATTGTATTGAAACTAACAATGAAAAACTAAATTAAAATTTTTAAAGACTAATAGAGACAAATAGGAGACCAGTTTTCCCTGTGTTTTAAAGCACAGTTTTCATCATCAGCCTCCCAAGTTTGAAGACCTGATGCTCCTACTAATAATGCTAATTCATGACAATGATTCTGACTGCCCTCTGCTTAAGCTCCTTCATTTGTTAAGTGTGAATAATGATGTGGTGGTGGTGATGATGATGATGTTGATGATGTTGATGATCATGATGCAGCCTACTTGTCTGCTCAGAGGATGACTATAAGGATGATATAAAATATTACAGAAAAGTAAACAGAATGTTCTCTGAAACCAAGATTTTTAAATCTTTAAAAAGTTTTTATTGACAAATTCCATACATATAGGCAATATAGCATGGTCATAATTGCCTCCCACAACCCTCTGTTAACCCCTTTCTCAAATCTCCTCCACTGAATCCCTTCTTTTTCAGTATGCTCTTAATGTTTATTGTTTTATCTGAAAGGTTTATATGAAAATAAAGTCTTTAATATCATACACAGACAAAATTGAGAAAACTCAAGAAGCTGCGAGGGAAAAAAACACTTCTTATGTGACCTGGGAACTCTAAGAACTGTAAGACCTATTGGCTAATCCCTATACCCTGCCTGTGAACTTCAGGAGCTATTTGACTTTAGGGAAATTACTGGAGTAAACTGTTTCTTCATTTGTAATGGGAATTAATATTAGTGACTACATCATTGAGTCATTTCAAAGGTTTCAAAGAGAAATTGCACGGGTTTTGATATGAGTACTATCTCAACAATATCTTCTTTTATTATTATTATGTGATTGCTATAAAAACTATTTTTTATTTCTAGAATACACTCTAAGACTTGGATGTTATCATATTTTAGAGAATTTTTTGGTGCATATGTGTAAAAATCCCTAACTGGCACAACATTTTGAAATGTCATGTGCTTATTGGGAATTTTATTTTATGTTTTACTGGACTATACTATCAAAAGATCATGTTAAATTGTTAATGTAGGGCATTCATTTACCACTCACTATTTTTCAGAGATATGTCACAGAATTCTCAGCAGTGAATAGATGTTATGTTCATTTTGATTTTTAGCATGTACATGTATAACATACATACTGTGGTGTGTATATGTGTATGTTTATCCACACTCATGTCAGCAACATTAAATTGGTTATGTCATTGAAAATGGCATGAAAATAAAAGGGGAACCATTAAAAAAAGAGTTGAGGCAGAGGGGCACTAAAGAAGGTAATTGGGTGAATATGATCAAAATATTATATATATGAAATTATCAATAAATAATTTTAATCCTAGATCAGGATTAAGTGAACTCTCTGCCCTCCCTCTTCACCAATATCAGTGTAGCTGTCATTGATTAATATCCTGTACTTTATTTAACATAGTTATGCAACTATCTTTAGGACTTAGTTGACCCTTATGATATAGGGTATTGTGATGGTTAAGTTTATTTGTCAACTTGATCTATATAATAATCCATAGTAATCTTGGGCGGGTCTCTGAGTTTGCCTGCAGGAAGGTTTGACAAAATCCTTTTGGGATTTTGGAGAAGGGAGGAGTTCCCTTCTCCAGAATGAGCCCTTCCCCCAGGTGGGTGGGCCTTCCAAAAGGGGACTAAATATAAAGAAGCTTGAGGGGAAGTAAACCCTCTTCCTTCCTCCTCTGGCTGCTGGTGCTTGTTCATGACTTGCATTCACATCCTGCTCTCCAACCCTTCCTGGACATCAGAACCCAGTTTCCTCGGCCTCATATCATGGACTCAAGATCAGCCACTACCAAGGGAGTCATCAGGTCTTCTGGGCTGTATTGGGACTGCTGAGGCATCCAGCCACGTGGACTAAGCAGCTACTGGTTTCTTCTCCTGTGGGCCTTCAGATTGCTATTGTTGGACTGTGGTAAGCTACCCCAATAAATTCCCTTTTATTATAATCCATTCTATCAGTTTGGTTTCCTCTAGAGAATCCTGACTAATACAGGTACACACCAGCAATTATTTTCCTCTAAAATTCTAAAGAACATGGAAAAGCAGACATACTTTTGTCTATCTGTGTACTTCACATATATCAAAATTTCTGCAGATGTTTGTTTTAGCAAACAAAACTAAAGCTATTCAAATAGAACTATTCTTTACTTAATCTTCAATAGTACTATTTAGCTTTTTCAAATGAATATCTACTTTTCTAGTCCATCTACATTTTTTTTTCTTTTATTGGTCCACTCTTTGGTCTCTTACTCATCCCCAGACCACTGTTCCACAAAAACTATATTATTTTACCATCACATCCCCAAGTAATGAGATACTGGGGGTAAAAATGAATAATAAACAGCACATGAACTGGCTTCTATACATTCTCTAGTACCCCTATAATTGAGGAATATAAACCTCTATTAACTTAAAATCCTTTCCAAATACATCTGGTGGAATGTTTTGGCCCAACTCATAGCATCACCAATTCATTGGCCTAACTCATTGCATCACCCATTTTTTTTCAACATGTATTAACTGCTTACACCTTTCTTCTGCCATGTTGTCCTCCTGTGATCCTGCTGTGATTTGAGCTTCTTGTTTACCCTATGTTCAGGGCCTTGAAGCTCATTTCCATTTCATTTGCTTTGTAAAGGCAAATCTTCATATTGATATTACCAAAAATATTTTCTGATTGCTTTGCTTACCTCTGTTGCTGTTTACAAATCAGGGCTGCCTATTGCACAGGTTTTGGGGGAGAAATAGTGAGGGTTTTCTTGGGAGGTTGGGGGAGTTGTTTTATTTTTTTTACTCCAATTTGCTATTACTTCAATAGACTGCCACAGAGACCAGAAGCTTGTGTATGGAAAATATAGGCTTTATACTGAGCTCTGTTCACATCTCTAATTTCTTCTAAATCTGAACCTTTATTGAGTCTAGTTTATTTGGCTAGTTTCTCACTCTTCCTGGATATGTCTTTTCCCAAATGCTTTTTAGTTTTCACATAAATAGACTGAATGTTAGGCAAGCCAAACACCCACGGTGCTCATAACTTAGAAAATTCTCAAGCTGAGATCCCCTGCTACATAAAGACACAGAAATTTTCTAATAATGAATCTGTGAGATTGAAAACTTTGACAACTAACTTCTTTAAGCAAAGGCTGTAGCAAAGGAACAGCAGGAAGGAGCTAAAGTAAGTCATCGGGGAAGATAGTTTTATTAGTTTTGAGAAAGCCTATATAGTGATATTTGCCTTCAAAACACCCACCTTAGTATTCATACACATATAGGATGTCATTTTGGGGGGATTACTTTTTCTATTTGTAGTATTACAGTTGTTATTCTTGACTATTAGCTTTACAAATAAAGTGGCAATTGGGTTAACCACCTCTTATATATCCTATCCAAAGCCACTTGTATAACCATTACTGAACTTCTCCATACATATCTCAGATGTGGGTGTTTCCTTCTGATGGGCAATGCCTTTCTCCTTATAGCATGTAGTCGAACTAATTTCCATCATAAGGCTGAATAATAAAATACTATATTTATACAGCAATTTAATTTATCCATTCTTTTATAGAAGTTAACTAGAAGGTTCAAATTCATAAAGGATAAAAAATGGTAGTTTTCAGGAATTGGCAAGAGTTAGGAGTTGTATGGCTATCAAGATGGGGAATATGAAAATATTCTGCAGGTTAGTGGTGGTGATGATTGATGAAAAATGTGAATATACCTAATATAATGTAGTTGAAACTCAAAAATGTACTGATACACTTTATATTACCTAAATTTTAATACAATATAAAAATTTCTATAATGGCTGTGATGAATTTAAATATCATTACTGACAACACATTATCTAGAATTTCTTATAGCCATTTCAAACATGTATGCAAACATCCATGAAAATGTAATCATATCTAAAAATAGGCTTTGTGCCCATCATTTGCAAATTCCTCACAAGTTTCAGAATTAGCCAAAGAGATACTGGACCATTATTGGGAGCAATGTCTTTAGAAGTCAGGTGTGAATGAGCATGCCTCATATGGATATTATTAGTATGTACAATGGCTTCACAAGGGATATATCTGACAGCTGACTTGGTGCAACATTGTTGAACTTTTGCATTTGGTCCAGACAGAAAAATGGCCCATGTAGAGAATAGTTACACAGATTCAGCTTCTCTTGAAGCCTAGCTATGTTTTTGTAGTTCTAGATTAAAGGGCATACAAATGGGTAGAAACATTTCTGGATTTGGAAACTAGATGTCTTAGTTCTGAATTTCAGGTGTATATATTGAAACATTAAAAAAAAGTAAGTTTCATATATTTAAAAATGGTTATGTTCTTTAAATTTTCCATATCTTATAATAATTCTCTGCTTGATGATTCATACATATTAATTTATTTTCATCAAAGATTTTTAGAAGAGAGGATAGTTTTCCTTTTATAATGTAAATGACAGATAAATTATATTTTATATTATAGAATAGTATGAGGAACTGTCAAGGGTGAAAGCAGGCAATGAAAATACTTTTAGAGTTATTTTTAAGCTTTCTATAAACAAGTTATTTGACCTAGGTAATTGCCTAAGGAATAACCTGAAGTTGTTGCCCTATAATCACGTCTACTTTCTGAATATAACCCTCACAAAGTGAATCTAGTGTTGCGTTTTCCAAATGAAAATCTCTTCAAATCTTAATTATGGTTACCTAAGGAACATGAGTTTGAAAATATTTTGGGGAACATATTCATCAATAACCCATTGAACAGTTTCTATAACCTAGGCTTCCCAGCAGGCAAGTGCTTCTTGGCTGCCAAATCTTTATACTCAAATTCATATTTTCTGTTTTAAACTTTTAATGTATACACAATACATCAAGGTCTTTAACCTAACATCTCATTTCTTATTCATTTTGTGGCATGCTGCTTCTTATAGTTCATATATACATTATACCATATAGTGATTTTTTACCATGTCTCTTTATGCTTCTGAGCTATGAGTAGATTCTTGTCCAACACAGTATATTTATCTTTATGAATTAAGATTTTGTTCCCAATTTTCGGTAGGTTTCTTGTTGATATTCTAAAGTGGAATATGCTTAACCATGAGGACTTCAAGCTTACTTTTTATGTATTCAGTTTTGCTTGCATTCAAGTAGCCTACATTCATTTGAAGTCTCAGGATAAGCTTCTAGATCTTTCTTAAAATTCTAAGAAAGTCTTAGAATTTGGAGTTTACTAAAGTTGATTTTGTATGTCGCTTCTTACATCCAACTCCCTTTGTCACTGTTTGTAGACAATCTGCATCTGGGAGCATAATTATAACATGTACTTACTGAGCTATTAGAACTCCTGGAGGTCCAGCTTTCCTACATTATCAGTTCTTTTATGTGACATAACAATCTATCTGAATGTAAAAGAACTCAAAAATTCCCATCATCAGAAAAACCCTTTAAGAGATCTCATACCTCAATGAATACATGGCCTTATAATGAGACACTGTTTTTCAGAAAACAGAAAGTCCTTCTTAGAAGCACTGCTAATATTCAATAAAATAAAATTAGCTCTGGATTTTGTGCATTTTCCCAATTTATCTTAACAAAATCAATACTTTTGAAATACTTTATTCCATTTGTCTCTATTTGAAGATCTCTACTGAAAATAAATCTTCTTCTGGCTTCCCCAGGCACACAAATGATACAAAAAATGAATTGAAATCATTCTTTATATTTCATGATCCATCACTCTGGTTATTTTTTATTTTTTTAACATTTTATTGATTCTTTTTCAAGGAGAGAGAGAGAGAGAGAGAGAGAGAGAGAGAGAGAGAGAGAGAGAACGAGTGAGAGCCAGGGCCACTACATTGTGGGTCTGGCTTATGTGGGTACTGGGGAATTGAACCGGGGGCCTTAGGCACTGGAGGAAAGTGCCTTAACCACTAAGAAATCTCTCCAGCCCCCCCCCCTTTTTTTGATTTTTGAGGTAGGCTGACTTGGAATTCACTCTGTAGTCTCAGGCTGGCCTCGAACTCACAGGCGATCCTCCTACCCCTGCCTCCTGAATGCTGGGATTAAAGGCATGTGCCACCACACCCGGCACTTCTGGGTCTTTTAGGTAAGATCAAGGGCTTATTGCATGGTCCTTCCTTAGGCTTCTATTAATTAATTTGCATGAAATTATTTATTTATTTACCCAGAAGCCAATGGTAGTTTTCTGCATTGTATTTTCCTATTCAAGCTTCTATTACTTACAGAATTTTTTGAGAACTATGGGGAGTAATGTTCATAGCCACAACAGATGAACAATGCTTTCATACTTCCTTTTGCATTATGAAATAAAGTCAGCCAGAAGAATGGGACCTCTCTTATTTATAACAACATCAATAAGTCAAATAGCTATGTGCACATAATAAAATTGAGGATGGAGTTTATGGTTAACACTATTTTTCCAAAATAATTACCAAGCCATCTGTAAGGTTGTCATTAAATATACTAGGTAGTGTTAGCAAATCATCATTTCCATTATTATACACTACTTAGAAAAGCACATATGCTTTTCATCCTGACAGTACAAACATTTTAAACAACTTCAAAACTGCTTAAAGCTAAAAAGCAAGCTTAGGAAAAGTGAAGAGACTATGCAATGATCATGATTCACCACACATCAACATATCCCTGGAAATGAGCATTCTCTTCTTTTTAATCACCACTTCTTTGTTTCTTTCTCTTTTTTTGAGGTAAGCTCTTATCCTAGGCAGACCTGGAGCTCACTCTGTAGTCCCAGGCTAGCCTTGAACTCACAATGATCCTCTTAGCTCTGTCTCCTGGGTGCAAGAACTAGAGGAGGGTACCACCACCACTTGTAGAAAGCATCACTTCTGATTACTCTAAGTATGTCACTTTTCTTAAGACTGGATGCCCTCAGGCAACTTCTTGAATAATTTAATATACTAAAGCAACTCATAATATGCATGAGAAATTCAGTCACACCCTCAGCGAAGCACAGGGCCAAGTGACTCAGGGTACAGGTACAATATTACATCAAATAGCATCTCTATGTCCAGGGCTTCTCTACATATATTATTTGAAATTTATCCTCAAGGCATATTTGTCAATTATACCTTGTTTATTCAAATTTCATAGACTTATATATTCTAATACTGATTTTATATTAACGTTATAATCATACACTACTTCATATTGTTGCTAAAACTGTTTTGACATTGAGAACTCTTTATACTGGTCCCTGTGTTCTTTTATGATACCCTCATTTTTAGGTTTTTTTATGAATCTTTACATTCTAATACAACATGATGCACATTTCTCATCTTAGTCCTAGAATTAGTCACTTCTTTAAGCAATCTTTGTTCATTTTGCTGGGAAAATAGGAATATTTACTGTATAATGGATGCTACATGTGCCAATTGCCATTGGGGGAGTGATGCTTTTAGGCATCCTAGTTGACAGAGAAAAGGAGTTTATGTGTGTGTAGTGACCTCTGTATACTTATGTACTGGTAAATATTTCTGAATATATTTATCTGTATCATTTTAAAGCTAAACATGAAAATGTTCCTGATGTCTCCCAATTTAACCATTATCACATATCATGAATTAATCTATCCTCAATCTTTTCCTGTCTGAGATTCTTTAATCTAACTGTGAAAAATTAGTATTTATCATCTGACATCCACTTATGTAAGTTTAAATTTAGTATAGAAATTTCAGTAGTTTTAACTTGTAATATCATAGAAAACAATTTTCTAGACATGATATTGTTTTTTATTACATAGTACATTTTGCTGAAAAGGTAAGCAATTATTATTCAGTCATTCCATCTCTCCAACCCACATGAAGTTCTTAAGTGGCTACTTGTTTTGTCCTTCTTTAACCAAGGATGTCTAAATGGTACACTGATCAGCATGTCTGCATTTCCTATATACCAAAACACAAAGATATTGATTTGACAGTTTTTAAGCTGGCTATACTTATCAACAATAAGGTGAGCTAAAATTACTATGGAAGAGATAGAGCAATTTCTTCCATCACTCCTTCATAATAGCACATGCTGCCAAACAATATGATCTCTAATAGTGTCTGCATCAGCCACTTTTCCTGTGGTTTCACAACCATCCTCAATTCCACTGGCTTGAAATTCAAAGGTGACAGAAAATATTTGGTTCTGATTTCACTCACTGCCTGCCTCCTGTGGGGACCCAAGCTACCCAAGCTGATTACACCCACTAGTCCTAGGTACCATATAGGCTACCCTGAGCCTGGGTAAGTGATACCCATCTTGCCAGAATGTATAATTCCTGTTCTAATTTCTGGAATTAGGGCTCATCCACATTTGGTGCTGACCTCACTCCCATCTTTCTTCCTGCTTGACACTGGAATAGGAATTCCTGAGATGACCACACCCATCAGCCCAGGTATCTGAGTAGGCTGTGTTGTCCAGAGTCTAGCACAGATCCACTTGATGACTTCATATACAAAGTGGAACCTGTGGTGCCTACAGTGTGCTCAGCATAAATATTCAGAGACCTCTATTCCACACCCATCTGGATCAAGGCTGACCAAGCCAGTCAACAAAAATTTGTTGGTGCTTCTTAATAAGGCCAAAAGATTATTTCCAGTTGGGTAAACCCCAAAATAAAACAAACCAATTTAACCTGTAATGCCATAGAAAACAATTTACACAATAAGCCATGGCAAGATACACCACCCATGAATACCTAGTACCATAGAGGAAACCTCCAATCCAAACTGATAAAAGGAAATTTCAGGCAAAGAATTCCAAAATGCAATTATGATAAGCCTATGAGTACATGAACAAATGGCTGAATGAAATGGAAGAGGAACTACAAATAGAGCTCAATAAACGGCTAAATGAAACGGAAAGGAAACAAGAAGATAAAAAGAACTTAATAGATGCTTGGATAAAATGGAAGAGAATAAAAAACCCTGAATAGGCAGTGTCATAATCAGCCACATGCCTCTGGTATGAATCTTCAAAGCAGGCACAATTTGGGGGAGGAAAATACTTATTGAAACTATAGATTGAAGGAAAGTTCTGTAAGAACGAAAGAGGCTGGCCCTCTTTCACAGGTCTGAGCAGAGAGAAAAATCAATCACCAACACCACATACAGAGAACAGGCTGGGGGACCAGGAGGGAAACTCTTCCCCTTTATGTAGCGTTAGAGTTAAGTCTTACAATCATTCCCAGCCGAAATGGCTTCCTGAGTCTCTGGAATTTCCTTCCTGCATGGCCCACATAGGAAAGGATGTTTAATTCAAGCTTCTTTGAGATTCTTTACATTCTGCCCCTTGCTGAGAGGCTGCCTTCCTGTAAACATCCTCAGAGACCCACCCAAGATAATTAAAAAGATACAACTTGACAACAAAACCTAACCATCACAGTCAGCTAAATGTAATGGATGAAAATCTTTATACTCAACAACAAAGCTCAAGAAATAGCAGAATGAGTTCAAAAATGACATGTTCAAATGCAGGAATGAATTCCAAGAAATAATAAAAAATTCAAATCAAGAAATGAAAATGGAATTTGATAAAGACACGGATGTAATTAAATAAAAAACACAGATGGAAAACAACAATGAAACAAACCATTTAAGAGGCTCCCAAGAAGGCCTCATTAACAGAATAGAGAATGTGGAAGATAGAATGTCAGGATTTGAAAACAAGACAGAGGAAGTGGATTCAGAGGTGAAAATCAATGACAATTTTTTTTAAAAAGCACAAACAGAACAGGAGGGAAATGTGGGACACTTTAAAAAGCCCAATCATTCAAATCCCGGCATAAAAGAGGAAGAACCACAGGTCAAAGGCATTGAAAATATCTTCAATGAAACAATAAACAAAAATTTTCTGAATCTTACAAAAGAGAGGCCAATCCATGTAAATCAGGCAAACAGGACACCAAATAGACAGGACCAAGAAAGAACCCCCCCCATTACACTATAATTAAAATTTTAAACACAGAAAAAAAGAAAGGACTAAAAGTTGTAAGAGAAAAACAATTCATCAATTACAGAAGTAAGCTCTTCAGAATTACATCTGATTTGTCAGGAAAACTCTAAAACTCAAAAGGGCTTGGAATAGAGTATTTCAAATTTAGAAAGACCGTGTCTACCAACCCCATTATTGTCAATAGACATATCATCTCTACAAAGAAAAAAATAGAGAAACAATGGACTTAACAAGACCATAGATCAATAAACTTAACAGACATCTACTGAACAATCAACCTAAACAGTACAGAATACAAAATATTCTCAGCAGGTCCTGAAATCTTATCTAAAATACATTACATATTAGGACACAAAACAAGTCTCTACAAATTGGCATATCTTACTGTATTATTTCTGATCCCAATGCAATACAAATTGAAATCAACAACAAAAGAAATAAGAGAAAATATAGCCACTCCTGGAGATTGAATATTACTTTATTGATCAATGGATGAGTTGGTAAAAGAACAAACAAAATTACTAGACATGAATGATCATGAAAACACAAAATAATGAAGGCAGTCCTAAGAAGAAAGTTTATAGTGATAAATTCCAGCATTACAAAAATCGAGATCTCCAATAAATAACTTAGTCATCCATCTGAAGCCTGTGGAAAAACAATAAAAGTTAAAACCCAAAAGTATCAAAGGGAAAGAGATAACAAAGATCAGAGTATAAATCAATGAATTGGAAATGAAGAAAACAATTTTAAAAAGTTATGAAATGAAATTATTCATTGGAAAATAATATCAACATTGATAGCCTCCAGGCAAAATTGATAAAAAGAGAGATTAAATAGATAGATAAACAGATAGATAGATAGATAGATAGATAGACAGATAGATAGATAGATAATAGAAAGAATATTCAAACCAAGATGAGAGAAGAAAATGATGTTACACAAGATACCAATTAAATTTTGAGAACCATAAAGACATATTCTAAAAAAAAAGACTTACATTCCAAAAAATTGGAAAACTGGAAGAAGTAGATGGATTACTTGACTCACATGACAAACCAAAATTAAACTAAAAAAAATGTTATCTGAAAAGAGCTATATCTTATAAGGATATTGAGAGATTCATTAATAGAAGCCAAGTCCCTGCTGACTGGCTCTTATAGTGCTGGAAAGTGCTATTCAAGTCACCCAACAGTATGAATAAACTGGATTCTACAAGCTAAAATTCAAGCAGCCAGGCAACATATACACACGCAATAGTGGCACACAGTTTATAAGGATAATCAACTGCTTTCTGATTGTATATGAGGCCTGCTAGGGTGGGGGGAGGAATTCATACCTGGTAATGAGAACCAAGTCAGATGCCCATGGATTGTATGTAAGGTCCTATACCCCAGAGAAATGCTCCCTCTGTTTTTCAAAGGTTTTATTTTTTATTTTTTTGCTATAATGAGAAGGATATGCCCATCAAAAGTCTTTTAAATGTCTATGCTTATCTTCTTTGATCCATGCTTCTAACTAGACGATGAAAGCATCTGCTTTGTACAAATGACAGCAAATTCTGTGGAGACCCAAGGCCCATAAATTCAAGAAGAGTAAAGCTGTGTGCCTACTAGGATGAGATAGTCATCTCTCTCATATCTGAGGACCTAGAAAACATTTCAGATGAAGTGATTGATTAAATATGAGTTTTGCTCTCACTGCCGCCCTGAAAACCTCCTTTAGGATAATGGCAGTAGATGCTGAGGAGACTCAAATCTCATCAAAGTGGAAAATCAGAAACTGCTGAGAATTCAACATTAAAGAAAAAAATTGCCAGGTGAGGTGGTCCACAACTTTAATTCCAGCACTCCGGAGATCTCTGTGAATTTGAGGCAATCCTGAAACTACACAGTGAATTCCAGGTCAGCCTAGGCTAGAATGAGACCCTACAATGAAAAAGAAAAGAAAATTTACAAACAAGCCTCCATATCTCCAGGAACATTGTGGAAGAAGAGGCAAAAAGATTGGGAAGGATCCTGAGGTATTGTCTCACCATAGAGGCTGAGTGGTACATTCATGACCCCATAGTGAATCCTGATAGCCCCACTGAGGAGGGATCTCAGTGGAATGGGCATGTGCAAGAGGGAGCATAGGAAAATAAACTGATGGGAATATGACAAATATGCAATATGTTTATTCAGTAAAGTTAAAAAATAATAAAAATTATATTAAAAAATAAAAACGACAGAAAAGCTTGTCTCTACTGATTTGTTGGGGCTGAGTTATTACAACTTGGTACCATAAATCCAGAGTTGCAGTCATGCTGGGACATCAATAGATATTTTACTTGTGATTTTCTCCCAATATAGTTATATTCTCTCTTTTGTAGAAAGTAATTGAGGTCTAAAATCGCTTCTTATGTCTCAGACATGTAACTTCAAACTCCAACAATTAGGAATTAAATGTCTCATATTTGGGGTCATTGATAATGATTACAAAGTAATTGTTTTTGATAGATCAAATGTATCTTGAGTTAATATCTCAATATTTTCCTCTATTCATCTATAAAAACACCCATCTGTCCTTCCATCTTCTAAAAATGCTTCCAAGTCTCTTCATGTTAGTTATTTACTAAAAGAACTTCTAGAAAGATGGGAACTATGAAATACTCATTACAAAGTAATTATGAAATGGAAAAAATGGCAGAAATAGACTTGAAATATACTAACCATATTTATGGTAAATAAATCAAATTCATGATGGAACAGGCTACAGGGGTGGTAGCTATATTGAAAGGGATGGGATAGATTGAAAAAAAGTGATTTCTGATTAAATAACCAAAAATCCATGTTAACCAATAGTAATATTAGACATTTATAATCCATTTATTGGTGTTTCTGTCAACTTTCTCTGTTGCATGGCAGGAAGAACCCAAGCAAAAGTGGCTTGTGGAGGAATGGGTTTATTAGGCTTATGGAGTCGAAGGGAGACTCCATCATGGCAGGAAAAATGATGGCATGAGAAGAGGGCTGGACATCACCTCCAACACAGAACTGCAAACCATGACATGAATGTGTGCCAAACACTGGCAATGGGAAGCTGGTTTATAACCCCATAAACCCACCCCTAACAACACAGCTTCAGTGAGGGTATTCAGCTGAGGATCAGAACACACTCATTTGATTGTGGGGGACACCTGGATCAAACCATGACAGTCCTCCTCTGGCCCTCACAAACTAATACATGATGTAAACGCAATGTGTTCAGCTCAACTCCTAAGTCCCCACAGCTTTCGACTGAGCCATAATACCAAAAACTAAACCAGTAATGGCACAGAACATTCACACTGCAAAACATGAGGTATGGCAAAAACAAATTGAAACTATATGAGACTTAAAACAAGCAGGGCATCATCAATCTCTAACTCCAAGTTCACTAATTCTAATCAGTCTCTTGGAGATTTGATTCCAACTGACAGGGGTATGCTACATCACTAAAAAATCATTGGTCAGGGAGGCCTGTGAGGCCCCCAAAACAATGCAGGCATTTGTAAAATCTATTGCTTGCTCTTGTTGTCCATGTTGTACTTGGTAACACCTGAATTCTGAAGTTACTGCATGATTTGGTCACAGGACATAGATGAATCAAGCTGGAACTAAGATGCAACCCTCCTTTTTGCTAACTAGCTGTCATAGTGATGGAGGATGCTACACTTGTTGTTGAGGGAGAATTGTTATCAAAAGTCTTATTCACCCATGGTCTCTGTGTGCTACAATACTGATGAGCTAGGCAAGGTGTGACCAGTGAAAGTGCAAATGGTTGGGTACTGAGTAGGGATCAACAGGAGTGAGAGGGGAATAGAAGGTGAATATGATAAAAATACCTTGTTTACATGTATGAAATCTATTGTTGTATACAATTGTTATATCCTAGTAAATAAACAAAACCAAAATAAAAAAAGATCATTCAAGTACAGTAATGGTTTAAATTATTTAATATGAGAGAAGTTATAGATATCTGTAAGAGAATGTAAAAACATATGGTATGAAGATTATTTATCTCATTATAATATCATGCTGTTCACAAGAATATATAGAGCCATAACTATTTCTTCTTCTCATTAGATGTCTATTGCTCCTTTGGAGTCTTATAGCCCAGGATTTGGGAATCATTTTCTTAGATGATAGGCACTAGTCAGTAATTTATCGTTCACTGTGTTAATGATATCAAGAAGAAATATAACCACAGTCATTCAATCAACACAGGATAGGCCATTGAGACAGAAACCAAGGATTTTCGACACAAGGACCTCTAAGCTTGCAACATTAAAGCAGCCTTATTACTCACCCACCACGACTCAGGGAACTGAGCGGAAGAGGGGGCGGAAAGATTGTGAGAGCCGTGGTGGGGGAGACAGTCCAGAGGCTTAGCACCCATCAGTAACAACACACTTGGGCCAGGAAGACCGGGATGAGTACTAAGATATACAGGATCCCTTGCCACAAGGACTAATACAGACAGCCCACGGAGGAGGATATACAACTGATCAGGGATGGGGGGGGGGGAATTGGGGAATTTGGGATAACAACGCATGGTTTGCCCACTAAATAATGTAACTCACTATGGACAATAAATATTTAAAAAAAAGAAATATTTTGGATAGATTTTCTTAGTCTTAGCATAAAGTAGTACACTTAGCATTTGTCTGTTTTGTTGCCCTTAGATTTAAATATAATAAATTAATGCTGAAATAGATTGTGCAGCTTTGCATTAATTATTAAATAATAATTTACTTTGCTATAGTTAGAATAGCACAGTTTCCTCTTAGATTTGTATTTATTTATGTTACTAGTATAGATCCATTATACACAAACATGATTTTCATTATGCTATCTTCAGTAATGTGTATAATGTACTATGTTAATATTCATCCCTTTTACTCTCCTACTACTACTACTAGACTCCTTTCCTTTCTGTTCCCTCCTGAACCATTTTTCTAGCAAAAGGAATTTTCAGCTGACTCCACCAAAGTATGTGCCCCTTGATAATTTTGTGAGATCATCTCCTGGCTTCTTAAGTTACTGTGATGATGTCAATGTAGTTTATTTTGTTACTGGTAACTGTTTTCTGACTTATGTCAACACTCAGCCTCTGAGCTCATACTTTTTAATCAACCAAATAGTATGCTTATTTGTAGTTACCTTTACCAAAAGGAAAACATATTCTATGGTAAGATTTTTGGGGATATTACCAGATATTTAGGAAACAGATTTTTTTTTTTTTGGTGTTTGGGGTCTTGCTCTTACCCAAGACCTGGAATTCACTATGTAATCTGAGGCTGGCCTCGAAATCATGGTGATTCTCCTACCTCTGCCTCCCAAGTCCTGGGATAAAAGGCATGTGTCACCCACCACATCCACATCCAACAGGAATCACATTTTGAATAAGGATTTTATCAGAGAGAATTCCATCATGACACAATGCTGATAAAGCCTGTTTTGATAAGTTGTAAAGCCTGCTCTGACTAGTCTGCATTATTGTGTGTTTTATAAAAAGAACTTCATGACAGAATGAGTTAATTGTGGGCATTATAATGCATAAGTGCCTTTTCTTTTTTTTTTCTTTTTCAAGGCTCCTTTTAACAGAACCTGAAACTTAGAGATAAAATGAAAATGACCTATGGAAAGTACCTAGTCTGTCTTCACTTACTTCATGGCTCTCTTCTGTAAAAAGTACATTACACAGTTCCAAAGAAGTGTTTATTAAAAATGAACTGCCTACTTTATGTGGTTTCATGACATGTAGTGAATTGTTTTCTTTTGGGCTTTCTTTTTTTTTTTTGGCTTTCAGTTACTAGCAGGTTTCAGATTTTGATACACATTATATACTGACTATCTGTTGCCTTTGTTGAGAATACTTTGTAGATAGAGATGCAAAGAGCCTTCGGACTCATGTTTTATGAATACTATTTCTGCTGACCTTTATTAGTAATTATGAGGTTGGCTACATTACCAGAGTAACCTACCCTTTATAGAGATTATATTACTTAGAACTTAACTAAAAATTTATTATTTTAAAGTAATGTATATGTTCTACTCAATATTTAATATTTATGTCTTCTCTTATAGATTTTTGTATCTATATTCCCTTTGTCTATACATTTCTCTTTTAATAACCAATAAATGCAGAGACAATAAAGATATTTAATAAGGGATAATCTTTAGTGTTTCTGCAATTCAATCCAGAAATTTGATAATGTAAACTGTATTTTTAGCATAATAGAGAATTCTCTCATGGGTATACTGTCCTAGAACAAAATATGTTTTATATATATTAATCAGTTATTAGTGCTTTTGAAATAGTGAAATCAATCCCTAAAAGAAATTTTCAGATTACTCAACTTTTCTTGATATTTTAGTCTTTGATTTTTAATAGACTTTTTGTTAATTTAATAAACCAAATGGATAATGTGAAAAAATAGATACATCTCAAGAGTTTGATAAATATGTGCATATTTTGATTAATAGTGAATGTTTATGGAACATATAGCCTAAGAAGAATTCTCATATTTTACTCTGTCGTGTTAAAAAAATTGAGAAAATATACACATGAATGGACATAGTCAAATTAAGCTAAAAATTAAAACCATGTACAGCATTAAATTATTACATTAACACTTAGTTGAGAAATGTTAATTTTGTAAATGAAACAGTGGTTTTCAGGGATGCAAGTAACAGATTATGTTATTGCTTTCCAGAGTGATAGTTCTGATTCCATTTCATTGCATCTCCATTCAAGCATATTGTAACAGATGAGTAAAATTTGCATTATTGAAGTAAATGAATTGTGTGAGTCTACAGTTGAAATTATAGAAATTTGTCCTAACAAAATAGATTTTGTTTTTATCATACATTGTTGAGAAGATTTGCATATTGCAATATTATAGAAGAGCTACATTGTCATAAACATAAAAGTTCCAGGATCAGAATTAAATTTAACTCGATCTTTAAATTTATTCAACTAGTAATATTCTATCTGTGATAAGCATTAATTATTTAAACAAATATAACAAGTATTTTATAAGTTTATATGTAAATAAGCTTGTTACCAGTTACTCAAAGGGGAGGCATTTTGTGGGTATATGTATCAGTTACTTTCTCATTACTGTGAACAAACACCCAACAAGGAGCAACTTATGGGAGGAAAAATGTTTACTTCACCTTACAGTTCTGGAGGTTAGTGTTATCATGGTAGGGAAGGCATGGCAGGAGCAGTCACCAGCTCAGCACATTATCACATTGACAAGGAAGAAGAAAAAGCACAACAACCAGTGAGGCCAGGCTATAAAACCACAAGGCCTGCCCCCAATGACACAATTCCTCCAGCAAGTCTCCATTTTCTAAAGTTTTCACCACCTTGAAGAAAAATGCCACCAGCTAAGTATTAAGTATTCAAACACATGAGCCTGGGGTGGGGATCAATTTACATTCAAATCAATACAGTGTAGGTAATACAATCTGCTTTAAAAAGCTTGTTGAAGGAATTTCAGTTTTGCATTAAATTTTCCTTCAGTAAATATCATCATTAGAAATCAGTCCACTGAAATGGATAAAAGTACTTGTCAATGGCAATGATGGTGGTAAAGAGTTTCACAATGAAAATAAAATTTAAAGGACTGATTCTGCATATTTTCTTCTGTTTAGAATTGTAAATCACTAATGAAAAACAATGTTAATGATAAACTCTTTCTATAGCAAATTCCTCTAAATTGAAATATTTCCTCCTGAGGGAAGGATAGAGACTCAGGAGGTCAACAATTCTGGGAAAAAGATAAAACTTTCCCCTAATGTTAGGTAAATTTAAACAAGGATCTGGTGAGCTGCCTGCAAGTTATACAGTGTGCTAGAGACTCTACAATCAGCCTATCTGCCTGCAAGCCTTTCAGTGAACTCCCAAGATGCAGCTTCTGTGAGTTGTTAATGCAGCTCCCTTTGAGGCACCCATCCTCCTCTAAGCATCCTCCTCACCATTCTCTATGAGTAACTCCAGTAAATTCATTGGTTCCCCAAACCTGATTTTTACATTCAGGTTCACATTTCTGGGAAAAACATCTAACCAGACACAGGGGTTTATTTCAGGTGTACAAAATCCAGGAGACCACAATCAATGGTTCCCTTTCATAGGTATAAGCAGATAAAAAAAAACTGCTGCAATCAAACACCAATACTAGTAATCATGTATCACCTGAACTCAAACTGCTCAAACACACCTATTAGGGCTGGACTCAGCTCTGCCCCTTAAAACACCTGAGGGATGGATTCCAAGATCCACCTCCTATAGCAGTAATCTGCCTGCTAGGGTCAGAAGTTGCAACCTCAGTTTTAATAAAACACCTTGAGTATCTGGGGCCATACATTCAGACTACCACACTGTTTTCATGCAATTATGCTTTGATCTGTCATTTGTGGCCTATCTGGGATAAATACATTTGTGTTCACATTTGCCCAGAAAAAAAGGTTCATGTGACACTTGGCACTTGGACAAAGACGTGACAATGTCCAAACTTTTATAGCAATCATCAACTTTGTTTTCATATAATTTTTGATTCAACATTCTTGAGAATTCCTAGATATGTAACCATATTAAGACTAGAGAAAAATATTTATAGAAACTGCCCTGGTGTTTCCTCTAATTTCTTCAATCTGTTTATAGGAATAAAAGCCATTTTAACTTAATTGGCTTGGGGGCATAAGATCTATATTTAACAATACACATTGGAACAGAACTTTTGTTCAGATCAGATGCATATAAAAACATGCAATCTTTTCACATATTTGTGATAAGTTATACTATTTCATATACCTCATGTATAATTAGAAATTAATGAAGTACTCTAATAAGTTATGCATGTATCATAGATATTTAATCATAACTTCAAAGTTCTGTCTGTAAAATAGTTTAGAATGATAAAGTTAAAATCTCTTAGATTCAATAATGATGAAGAAACATTTAGAGATTTGAGGTTAGAGTATAATTATTCTTTTCCTTACAAATGAGGTAAGGAGTGTACTTTAATAAAATTTATGTCCAGTCAGCATGCCGTTTAAATTCAAAATTGGACTTCTTACTACTGTATTTTTATTTATTGGTTATAATCTATTGTGTACCTAAAATTCTTAACTGTTTTACATTATTTTCCCTATTTAATATCTTTATATGTTTTCCCCTTTTATGGTATATAGTGATTTCTTTCCTGTAATTTAGTGGTAGGAAGAACATTAAAATAATGAAAATATTGTAAGCTTGTTTCTGGAATATGGTGTGTGTGGGAGGATGCATGTTTGCATATGTATGGATTAAAATTCAGGAAAAATGTATTAGACTATATGAAAATAAATTGTCACTTTTTATAATCTACCATTTCATATTGTTCAATATGATATTTAAAGATTCTTTAGATGCTACTATAGCTTTCAACAAACAATCATAATTTGGGTGTGTTAATAATCAGATCCATCTTTATTACCTCAAGAAATTATGTTACATCCCAATCAACATCCTCAAAATATAATATGTGCCAAAGATAAGTCCAACAGTATATGTCTGAAATTTTTTCAGAAAGGGCTGAATCATATACACAATGATTTTCATTATGCATATAAATCAATTATACATTTAATGTTAATTAGGTCAGTAAAATTAATAGTAACTAATAATGAAATAGGACAACATGGGTGTGATAGCACATGCTTGTAGTCCCAGCTATTCATGAGGCTGATACAGAAAGAACTCTACAGTTTGAGTCCACATTAAAATTAAACAAAGTTAAATAAAGTAACTATAAGAGCATACTGTAATAAAAGTTGATTAATTTCACTAATGACATACAATTGATTTTTTAAATAAATTTTGATTGCAATTCACTGTGGGCAACTAAAACTACAGAAAGTGAAACAGAATAAAAAAGGAGAGTACTGTATTAAAATATAAGCGAGGAAGTGGGGTCAAGATGGTGAATGTGTAGCCACACCAGTATGCTGGGGGAGAAAACCAGAAGGCAGCAAGAACCCATGGACAACCCAGTTCCACGAACAAGACCTGAAATGTTGGCCGACTCTCACGCAGGAGATGAAACTGGAACACATCATCTAGGGTCCAAATGAAACCATACAGGAAGTGGTGAGATGAGTAAGAGTGCTGCTTCCACAGCGATTCAGACAAACTATGCAAAGGTAATGGAGACAGATACCAAGGATACTCAAAGCAGCCCAAAGCAAGACCTCAGAGACTCTTAAGTGCTCAACAATAAAGCAGACTAATGTCTCACACACCATGTCTCAGGGAATTTTGCTGAAGAGGGGGTATGAAAGATTGTAAAAGCCATGGTGGGGGACTATCCAGAGGCATTACATTCATCAAAAAAAAAACTAGCTACTGCTTTCATAATTCATAACCCTTCATACCATGGAGAGTTCCAACAATCCCATTGATGAGGGCCTTTAGTGGATTGGGGCAGGGAGTAGAGAAATAGGGGTACCAACACAAGGCATGTTCATACAGTGTTTTTCCATATTAACAATTAATACGCACACTGAAATATATGAGTGAAAATTATATCATTGCTCAGAAACATGAGTCAGACTTTTTATTACAAAAAACATTAATTCTTTAAATCCATGGTACTTTATTGCCAGCTAATAAAATGAATCACGTTGCCCACAAGAGATGATATGCTCTTACATGTTGCTATAAAAATATTTGTACATTTATAGCTACTAGGGCAAATTTGATAAATAAGGTGATCTCAGTGGTTCATGCACAGATTAATTATTAAGAACCTGATTCACTTCGATGGAAGAAAATATTAATATATGTTATACATGTTTAGCTAAGATTTATATAAACATTATTATAATATTGTAGAGTTGATAAATTCTCTATAAATGATGTGAACAAATCAAAATTAAATACCACCACTATAAATGATAAGTTTATTTACATAGATCTTTTTTAAAAAATATACATTTATTGTCCATAATAAGTTACACTATTTAGTGGGCAAACAATGAGTTGTTATACCCAATTCCAAAATGCCCCCCTTCCCATCCCCAATTAGTTGGATATCCTCCTCAGTGGGTCCTCTGGGTCAGTCCTTGTGGCAGGCGACCATGGATAGCCTAGTACTCAGCCTGGTTCACCTGCCCCAAGTATGTTGTTACTGAGGGGTGCCATGACTCTGGATAGTCTCCCCCACCATGGCTCTCACAATCTTTCCACCCCTCTTCTGCTCAGTTCCCTGAGTCATGGTGGGTGAAGCTGTTTTAATGCTGTGAGCTTAGGGGGCTTTGTGTCGAAAATTGTTGGTTTCTGTCACCCTGGTTTATCCTGTTTTGATTGAATGACTGTGGCTGTGGGTCCCTTGTTTGTCCCGTCATACTCTGTGGGATTCCATATGGATCCTCCACTATTTGGCTGTGGTGGATCATCTCTTGCCAGAATCTCAGTTATCTGCCTATGGTTGGATGGTAGGATTAGATGGGCCACAGATCTCTCGCTGCATCCTGAAAAATACAAACACAATCTCCAAGGGAGAGTGAGATCAGTCTAGGTTAACAAATATACACAATTCTGGATTACCTAGATTCTATTTTTAGTAGCCTCCCCATCAATCGCTCCCATAGTGCATCTTTTCGTGTGAGCCCAATATTACGGGATCTGGTGCCTATCGCCCTGAATCCCCAGTTCCAGTCAAGGGTAGAATATTTGGTTGAAATTAAAAGTTGTTGATTGTCTCCCCCAGGCCCAGGTTTCTCCATTGCACAAGTGCTCCTTTCTTGGTTCCCTCTTATCTCACAGTAGGAGGTATGGTCAGTCTATTCATGGCCTCAGACTGTGTTTCATAACAGTGGTCTCTGCTTACTCCAGCTGTCCTTGATCAGCTTCCCCTGGGAGCTTGTGCAGTGACTTCCAGCACTACACTAATTACCACCTGGGGGCTGGTTACCATTCCATAACTTGAAGGGTCTCTCAATGCTGATCGATGGCATCCTGTGGTTTCTTCAGCAACAGGGTTTTGCCTCAGGCCTGGGGGTGCATTCAAGGGCTTTGACAGAATTCTGTCTTGTTTTTGGAACCTCATGGCTTATTTTGGTCAACAGCTCAGTGAAGGAGGGAACTGGTGACTGGGACCAGGGGTTGAAAGACTAATTAATTATTCACAGGCTTAGACTCTCTCCGCTAATACTCATGGCCCCTCTTGCCAGTCAATGCCCACTATTTGTTCAATAGGTTACAGTTGGCTTGTGAGGATTTTATGTTTTTGAACCTAATTTGGTTTAGCCTCATGCTTAAGCTGTTCCCCTTCCCCCATCCCTTACTCCTCATTCATAACCTCTCACTTCTTTCTACTAGTCTGCTTAGAGTTTACGTTTAACCTAGTTAAGGACCACCTATGAGGGAAAATATGCGGTGTTCGATTCTCTGTTCTTTTGAGTGTTCCCTTAGTAAGATCTGCTTGAAGTCAGACCATTTTTCCCTAAATTTCAATATGTCATTTTTCCTTTCAGCTGAGTAAAATTCCATTGTGTAAATATACCACAGTTTCTGTGTCCATTCCTCCATGGATGGGCATTTGGGTTGATTCCAATTCTTGGCTATTATGAATTGAGCTGTTATAAATATAGTTCTACAAAAGTTTCTGCATCGAGATGTGACATCTTGCGGGTAGATGCCTAGTAGAGGGATAAGTGGTTCCATTGGTAGTTCTATGTCCATTCTGTCTAGGAGTCTCCACACTGCTTTCCATAATGGTTGCACAAGTTTGCAATCCCACCAGCAGTGAATGAGGGTTCCTTTCTCCGTGCATCCTCACCAGCATTGGTTGTTATTGGTTTTCTTTATGACTGCTTTTCTGACTGCGTTAAGGTGGTACCTCATTGTGGTTTTGATTTGCATTTCCCTGATGCTTAAGGATGCTGAGCACTTACTTAGATGAGTCAAGGCCATTTGTGTTTCCTCCTCTGTGAATTCTCTGTTGAGATCAGTGCCCCATTTTGTGAGGGTGCATTTTGGGTTTTATTATTAATTTTTTTGAGTTTTCTGTAGGATCTGGAAATTAGGCTTCTGTCTGAGTTGTAGCTGTTGAAAATCATCTCCCAATTTGAAGGGGGTCTATTGGCTCTGAGTATGGTTTGTTTGTCTGTACAGAAGCTTTTGAGCCTGATCAGGTCCCATTGGTTAAGTGATTGTTGCATTTCCTGGGCTGCTGGAGATTTGCTCAGGAAATTTTTCCCTATTCCTATTTCATGTAG
>PVHP010020635.1:0-30216 GCA_004024765.1 Zapus hudsonius | reverse complement strand
AAAATTGGCAAATGGCCTTGTTAGTAAACTCTTCAAATGAAATTTAGGGCTCTGGTATCTTGTTCAATGACACACCTGAATGTTTATTAATTTTTGATAGATATAAAGTGAACTGAGTGCTGTGACAAGTTACTGAGTACCCAGTGTCCTCTGTGGGACAGTAAGGATAAGCGCTATGTTTGCATCATTCAAAGTCTGTTTGAGGAAGCAGAGAGCCAGAGCAGTGGGCACTCTGTTTTTAGTTACAAGAGTCTTATCAATAATAAGTTGATAACCAAATTTCAGAAGCCAGACTGATATGTTTGAGGTAGATGACTAAGTGTTTAATTCCAAGTTTGAAAGAGGAGTATGTGTTAAGTGGACACTAAGGTAAAACAAAACAGAGTAACATGGTGGGTACAAATATGAATATAATTACATTTTGCATGAAAATGAGAATTTGTATCAAGAAACTAATAAAAGGCAAAGTAGGAAATGTCAAGAAAAAAACCTACACAGCCTTAGTGACAATATGCATGACCTTTGTGCTTCTGTCCTAATTCAAGGTCATCTTGTGTGTGTGCAAAGAAGGGGGAAGAAAATAAGCATTTGATATATTTTAATACCTAAATCCTTTTATATTTTAACTTCCAGTATGAGGAATTCCTGATGGAGCTTAAGTAATGATATAAAACAATAATCATATGTTTGTGGGGGTACAAAATATGAGTACAATTGAAATGTATGACAATTATAAGATGAAAAGATGGATGTGAAGATGCATAAATAGTGCAAAGGACTTTTAGTCTCCCAGCCTTGAAGTGATAAAATCCTATTTTACATTAGCTCTCTACAAATCAAGTGTGCTCATTTTAAACTTTTCAAAGATAAAAGTTTAGATAATTCTGAAAAGATTATAAAGGATAAATTTATCAATTAAAGCAATTGAAAGGTGACTTAGGCATGTTAGTACACACTTATAATAGAAGCATTTTGGATGTCAAGTCAGGAGGATCAAGATTTACAGACCAGCCTGGGCTATATAATGAGACCTTGATTCAAAAAGTGAAACATAACAAAACAAAGCAAAGCAAATAACACACAATTGCAAGACAAGACCCCCACAAGCCAGGCTAGACTGTGTTCTTTAGGAAAGCCTATGAAAAAGAAAATGAAAAAAAAAAGGAGAAAAGAAGTTAAAGATAGGGGAGAGGAATATATCTGGAGAGAGAGACAGAGACAGAGACCGAAGTAGAGACAGAGACAGAGAGAGGAGGGGAGACCAGAGCAGAACAGTACTGGCCTGCTAATCTAACAATGGTTACTAAATAAAGGAAGGATCCATGTGTGTGTAGAGTCTGAATGTAGTCTTGCCTCCTGGCTGATTCCAGGGTCACAGTGAAACCTTCTCCAACCAAATAAAAACCTTGCTTAATAGAGCATAACATTACCTACTAAGTTCAGGGTGACTCAAAGCTTGGGCTGCCTGACTTTGAATATAAGATGTTATTAATGTCTGAGGAAAGATCTTAATTCTAGCCGTTCTGCTGAAAATGTCAGTGCAACTTTTTACAGTCATTAAGCCTGTGTTTGGAATGAGATAAACTAGCTGTTAATTAGCCTCTAAATGACACTGTAAGTAGATCTTTAAAGTAGATCTTTGTAGAGAATTTCCAAACAATTTTCATATCGTTTGCCAATGTACTTTTAGAAGAAACTATGAGGCATATATAAAGAAATATTCTACTTTTCCAAAAGTGTGACCACACTGACCCTGGGTACCATTGGCCATCTGGTAGAGCTTCAGCAACTCTGGAAGCTGCTCCTAGCCATTGTCAAGGGTCAATTTAGTATCAGAAAAGAACATCTCATGTCTTTGGGCTTCTGTTTTAGAAAACACTCTCTAAGAAGCCCTCATATGAAATGCTTTTCTTACTTTTAACATATCCTGTTTTTACATTTGTCTTTTATCATCTATTGATCTATCTACCTATCATCTCCCTATTTATCCAACATTTATCTCTATCAAACATCTCTCTATCTCCTTATCTATCATCCATCTCTTATCTATCTGATCTACCCCTCATCTATTTCTATATGTATCTCCCTATCTCTATTATTTATCTATTTATTTAATGCAATATAGCTATCATCTGCTTATCTATCAGGATAATATCCTTTAAAAATTAAAATAGGATTTGACAGATTTGGGCAGAGCTGCTGTGTTTATGCATCACAAATTGTTTTTGCTTTGTAAAAATTTTAGTGAATAACTTAATTTTGGCCAATAAAGATGAGTTACTTGAGCATAACCCTACCCTTACTGGTAGGACATATTAATTAAAATAAAAAAGGAGTCTTATGTGAGACACATTGGTTCTCAGAAACCATTGGCATAACGGGACTCCTAGGGAAATAATGAGACAAGACTTGGCCACACTTTTCTGCCTGTCAAGGACAGACATATGGTACCTAGGGCTGTTTACTCTTATTTTCTCCAGGTCTTACTTAAAGGATTACATTTGAAAAATTTATCAAATGAATTATTTTTAGTACTCAACTAGAAAACTGAATGTGTGTTTGAACAAGATATCCGCATCCCAGGACCTGAGGGGTTCGTGTAGGACATGGAGAGAAATGAAGCATCTTGCAGTAAGACATGGTGCAGTCAGCCACATGCAGCTGGGATGAACCTCCAAATCAGGCACAGTTATGGAAGGAAAGGATTTATTGAAGCTACTGATCCAGGAAAAGTTCCATAACAGTGAAAGAGGGTGCATCCTCTTTTCACACTCCACACAGAGAGAGAAAAAATCATCACCAACACCGCACACACACAGCAGCAGCAGAAGCAGCAAAGGGAACAAACAGGCAGGGAATGGGGGGATGATTAGGATGGGGGGTGGCAATATTGGAAAATTTCCTTCCCCTTTATATAGCCTTAGGGTGCTGTCTTGCAACACTTTCCCAGACTTGTTGACTCCCTGAGTCTCTGGAATTTTCTTCTTGCACTGCCCTTCCAGGAAGGGAGGCTTGTTTCTAGCTACATTGAGCCTCCTTACATCCTGCCTCTTACTGAGAGGGCTGTCTTCCTGTAAACAACCTCAGAGAACCACCCAAGATGATTAAACAGGTCAAGTTGACTACAAAACTTAACCATCACACATAGTGTCATACAAAGTAAATTTGTTTTGTTTTGCAAAGGGCCTTAAGGACAAGAAAGGCAATATAAATAGATCAACATTATTTATCACATGAAAGAATTTATCTCTAGATTGGTAAACAGTAAAAGTGGTTGAATTTTGACATATCTTCAGATTGAAAATGTGATTATAAAATTTTTACATCATGTTCTCATCATCTGCTTCCAATAATGCAAAGGGTCACACAGACACATAAAACCAAAACAAGAACCAGAGTCATTATAATTATGCATATTTTGAAAGTGTGACTATTTAGAAACTGTACAGCAGCCCAAACTAGAAAGTACCTATCATATTTGCTTTTCCTGTCACTCTAATCTAGGTAGATAAGTACTTTACAACCCAGTCCTTTGTCTCCAAAGAACTTGCAGCACTAACTACTTGTTCATTAACAAGTATTTCATATTTGAATTTGAATTCCAAAATAGTAATTACCCCTAAAATACTGCATTCATTTTATGAGAAGGCCCCTATGCACACACACATTTTTATTAACAGAACCAACATGATTAATACTTCATATGTTTTATTTATTTCTATATAGGTTAGATTTCTTTGAAGTTTCTCATTTTTGCCTATTGCATGATTCATGATTTTTGCAACAGTGTAGTGGTGTGTTTGAAACACTTGTTTTATTAGCTAGACTATAATTTCCACACCATGTAAAAGTGAACCTTGGTCTTAGAAAGTTTTGTTTGATTTGGAATAAAATATTCTTTTCAACCACTTCCTCAAGATACTTTGAATTTAGCCACACACTTTACAATTATTTTTAAATGTCTTTGAATTTCAAATGACATTTTAAAAGGTCAACCAGCTATATTAATTGTTGTCATTTCCTAACTCATATTAGATCCTAACAAGAGTCTGGAAATAATACTTCTGAACCATCACGAGTAGCCTGGGCGCCCATTTGGGGAGCTGACACAGTGAATTTGCCAGTGTAGGCACACATCACAAGCTTGTGACATTTAGCCATGATTGGCATCACTTCTGACACTTCTATCAACTCTAAGATATGTAGACATCTATCTTTCCAGTGAATAGTCCACAAGCTCATTGAGATGCATTTGCAAAGGTTAAACATAGGAATTAAATCCCCAAAATGTTTTAGCTGTTAGATTCTCGGATTATTTGGACAAGAATTCAAGTTATGATATTACTTTGTAGCTGGATATGGTGGCTTCTGCCCATGACCATAGCATTCAGGAGGTGGAAGCAAGATAGTTGCCTTCATTTTAAGGCCAGCTTGGGGCTATACAGTGAAAACTTGGCTCAAAAAAATGTTAAAAAGATGTTACTCTGCCAATACAACTCCTGAAATATTTTGAAGCCTCTGCTATTTTTCTCTCGATCATCTGGATTTGTACTGGACCCCTACCACCTGCTGTAGGTGCCAGGCCATGAGATAGTGTCCAAACCAAGGCCTGGCTCCAGAATAAGGAATAGCCATGCTTCTGAGGCAGCCAGGAGGGCTCCCAGGGAGCCCTGTCTATTGCAGTGGATGCTGAACAGTAATGAGTTTAGGAAGCTAGGTAAAAGCCCAAATATGAGGGTACAGTGAATGTTAGGCAAAGGGTCAGATTCTCCCTAAGGTGATTAGGGGTTCCCTAACTGATGATCTTGTTTTCAGGATTGTCAAAGGTTAATCCATCAGAGTGAGGATGGTTTTTGAAATTTCAAATATGTTCAAATACCTCCAGTATGTATCTTTCTGAGGCTTCTCATATTTTTTTTTCAGAATAATAATCCAAACTCCAGAGCTAAGCCCACAAAGGCCATTTCTGACATGTCACTTGATTTCTTCTGCAGCTCCTTTCATTGATCTCCATGAGTCTGTCTGCTTCCTGAAGCTTCTTAAAGCATTGCACATTTCACTTTGTAGTAAAGCATCCTCCAAACAGAAAGGTTGCTGGATTCCATTGTCAGCTCTCACCATCATTCTTTGACATGTCTGCTTTCATAGTAAATGTTAGCAGAGACACATGGACTTATCTTTGTTTCGACAATTATACTCCTTTTAAATCGACCACCTATTTTAGAATTTTTTTTCCCTAATACACCAGGACCTCCACAGAGGTAGAAGTTTTGACATTTCTCTGCATTTCGAAGGCCTACAATGGTCAATAGGAAAAGTGAGTCATGGTTTGGGCCACACTTCAGTTCTGGCCACCATAAAAATGGTTAGAGAAGGAGCAATCCTAAGGTTAGGGACCAGGGAAAAGAGAGAGGGATATTGTCACAGCTATTTTGTTCCTGTCAATCACTTGTCATCACTAGAGTCCTTATGCTGACTCCTCTGTGTCAACTATTTTTTATAAATTTCTATAATTTGGGTTTTTTCCCAAATATTTGTAGTCTTCACCTGTCTCCAAAGTTTCAGAGAGTCCATGGAATGTAGTAAAATATAGAGTGAGATAAAATTAGGAGTTAGATAAAATTAACAAATAAGGAGTTAGATAAAATTAACAAATAAGCAGTCATTCAATCTTATTTGCTAAAGTATTATTAACCAATTATTTTTAAATCAGAGTATTGGCTTCTTTGGCCAAGGAGGAGGAGTGTCATCATAAAGAATTCTAAGGTATAGGTTAAATGAGGTTCACAAGAGTCTCTCGTGCAGTCTTGTCTCTTCCTTCTGGTCTTAAGTCCTAAGAGTGATCCTTCTAAAATGAAATGGGAGTCATGGTAGCTGCAGACTTATAGTACTTCTACACATGTGTTCAAACTTTCAAGCCCAGCCAAAGTGTTAAATCCTGCCTTTCTTCTCATTCTCGGGTTGGGGTGCAGCTCAGTGGTAGAATGCTTGCCTAGTGTCCATAAAATCCAGGTTTTATCCTGAAAGCATAAAATATAGTTATAGATGTAAACTGCTACCTCTAAGATATGCCAGATAGGACAATTGCAATGTGCAACACTAATGTATGCCTTTTAAGCCTTGATATATATATATATATATATATATATATATATATATATATATATATGTGTGTGTGTGTGTGTGTGTGTGTGTGTGTGTGTGTATGTGTGTGTGTTTGTTTGTTTTGTTTTTCAACAAAGGATATTTTTCCTTTTATTTTCTTTAAAAAAAACACATATTTTTACTTACTTATTTGCAAGCAGAGAGAAATAGAGAAGAGAAACAGACAGAGAGAATGGGCATGCTTGGGTATCCAAGCAGCTGCAAATGAACTCCAGATGTAGGCACAGCCTTGTGCATCTGTCTTTACATTGGTACTAGGGAATCAAACCTAAGTCCTCAGGTTTTATAGAAAATGCCTTAACCATAAAACCATCTCTTCAGCCCCCTATTTTTCCTTCTTGTTTCCTTCATCTTTTAATATAAACTTATCTACTTTGGAAGCTGAGGCAGGAACTTTGCAAGGTCAAGTCCTGCTTTGGCTACAGAGTGAATTGATGACTAGCTTGGGTCAGTCAGCAAGATCCTGTTTTGAAATAAACAATTCCAAGGCAGAGGAGAGAACTCAGCCAGTAAAGTATCCGCCTCGCAAGTCAATCCCTAGAAACACATAAAAATGCCAGGCAAGGTGGTGTGCATTTGTAATTTCAGTGCCGTGGAGTGGATCCCCACGACTTATTGGCAGCTGTCAGCATACTCATTGAGTTCCAGGCTAATGAGAGACCCTGTCTCAGAAAAGGTAGATAGATGGTGCCTAAGGAACCACACCCAAGGTTATAGTCTGACCTCCACATGTGCAGGAGTGCATGTCTATGTATACTTACACAAACAGGCATGCACACATACACAATAAATAAATATATCAATAAATAACCCAAAATATTAGATTATTGTTCAGCGGTAGAGCTTTTACTTAGTGCAATTAAAGTAACACCTTCCTCCCTCCCCCCCCAAAAAAAAAAACAGTTGAACTAAATAGCTCGAGCTGCTACTTCAAGTGGGTAGAGAACATTCTTTAAGATTTGTACAACCTCTTCCATATAGTGGAATAGAACAGTGATGATGTTAATTATGCTTCAAAATTACAAGATAGATACTAGAAATTTGCTATCCCAGTGCCCGAGTGTCTGGGAGACAGATGAAGGGACTTTATAGCAGATTAATGAAGAGCATGCCATGCAGTTACACATTTAGCATTCTACCTAGGTCTACTTTAAATCTGAATCCTTGGTTGAAAACAGTTTCAAATGCTTTGTCATGCAAATTTAATCATTGTTCATAGTTTCCTTCCTCAACTGTCTTGAAGGATATTTAGGAAATTCTGGCAGAAAGAAAGAAAGGGAAAGAAAGGAAGAAAGGAAGGAAGGTAGGAAGGAAGAGAGAGGGAGCAAAAGAAAGAAAGAGAGGGAGGGAGGAAGGAAGGAAGGAAGGAAGGAAGGAAGGAAGGAACGGAGGGAGGGAGGGAGGGAGAAAGGGAGAAAGAAAAGGGGAGGGGAGGGGAGGAAAGGGGAGAGAAGTGAAGGGAAGGGAAGGACAAAGAGAAAGAGAGAGAAAGAAAGGAAGGAAGGAAGGAAGGAAAGAAAGGACTGAAAAAGAGGAATAGTAAAGAAGGGAGGGAAAGAAATGAAGGGAGGAAGGAAAAAGAAAGAAAAGAAAGGGAGGAAGAAAAGAGGTAGGAAGAGAAGAAGGGAAGGAAAGCAAAGGACAGAAGGAGGAATGGAGAATAAATGCAGGTAGTTTTGAAATGAAGACAGATCAGGTAAAATCAGTTAGGCAAGATGGTTCACATCCAATCTGTCTTCACAAAGAAAAAGAAAGTAACTACCCTTGGGCTATTTTGGGGAAAATTAACTTTGAACTTCTTATAAATATGAAAATACTTCCTGGTAGTTTTTGAGCCTATTTTTTAAATTTAGCCATTTTGGAATATAATTTCCTTTAAGGCAAATATTATATGATGGAAAAAACTTAAGATGAATGCTTTCAGATCCTCAGAAGCTAATTTCTGAGGTCCTGGAGGGTTTCAGTTATTACTCTCACATATCCAAGCCACTGTGGCAATGGTCCCCAAGAGCATCTTTGATGGAAATCCTTAGACTTAGTGGTAAGTTGAGTCAGAGTTTTTAAAACAGGATTGAAAATCATGAGCTATTTCTTATTTCCCTGTCTTTAGGAAAGATATCCTTCAGTTACTGCGCTGTATTGCCACTATTGAAATATCTCTTAATCGTGGCTGCAGAGTAGAAATACCTGGGTAGTTTATAAAGAATACTAATGGTAAAATCTCACTGCTGGAACATTTGTTCTGGGCTAAGACATTCTGAATCAGGCAAGAAGATTTGAAAATCAATGGCCTATAGTGAACTCCTTCACCTCTCCTGGGTATGTACATCAGCATATCACACAAATGCCTGCATTTGCATGTTTACTGCAACTTTAGTCGCAGTTGCCAAATTATGGAATCAGCCGAGGTACCCATTAGTAACTGAATGGATAAAGAAAATGTGATATATATGCACAGTGGAGTTTTATTCATCCATAAGCAATGAGATGACATCTTTTATAGGAAAATGGAACTGGATTCACATCACCATGTTAAGTAAAATTGGTCAGACTCAGGAAGACAAATACTTGTTTTCTCTCTTATGATAAAGCTAATTTGAACTGATATGCCCAGAAAAAAAGCCCACACCACTAAGGGTTCCACAAACTAACTGATTGATAAAAGGGCCATAGCGGCAGAGAGTATGAATGGTGTAGAGTCACATTTAAATTACCTCGGCTATCATTACCTGAACCATTCATTGCCCACTGCTGTGTCTGATTTAACAACCTTAGGACCATGTGGTGAAACCGTTTGGGATATATTAACAGCCTACTAGCTTCCACCAACCCCAACATTCAGAACATCATCAGAGTGCATCTGAAACTACAGCAGAGAGTTCTCTGCTTTGCTATAACTCATCCACCTAAATGTGCCATGATTTACGGTTTACTTTTGTTCTGTGACTATAAAAATTACACTCCTGGACTGGAGAGATGGCTCAGTGGTTAAAGCACTTGCCTCCAGTGTCTAGGGCCCCTGGTTCAATTACCCAGGATCCACATAAGCCAGACACACAAGGTGGTGGCCCTGGCTCCCCCCCTCTCTCTCCTCTGTCTGTATCTGTGCTTGAAAATGAATAAATAAAGTATTTTTAAAAACTACACTCTTTCCATTTGAAATATTGTATTAGGTATTCCATTTGTTGTGAAAATACCCGGCCAAAGCAAACTTAAGAAAGGAAGGTTTCTTCAGGCTTACAGTTGGGATGGGAGAGGGAATGGTGGTGGGAGCATGAAGCAAATAAATAGTCACATTACCTGTGGAGTCGGGAAGCCTAGAGTGATGAACGTTGCCCTTAGCCATGTCCATTCCTTTTGTGCAGTCGAGGAGGCTGGCCCAAGGAATGGTGCCACACACACTCAGCAATGGCTCTTCAAACCTCAGTTGAGGGAATATAGAAAATCCTTTATGGACATCTCCATTGATTTGTTTCCACAGTGATTCTAAATTCTTTCAAGCTGGCGATCAAGATTAACCACTACAAACCTGTTAATTTTGGTAACCTGACTTTGTGTTGCATGCTGCATATTCCTTTTGAGGGGGAACTGTGTTTTACAGTAATACTGTTTAAAAAAAAAAACCAGATATGAATGTAGGGAAGAGGAAAGGGACCAGCTGGGAGCAGAGAGAGGGATTTGATTTAATCAAAGCACATAAAATAGAATAAGAAAATGCTAATTAAACCCATTGTTCTGTACAGTGACTACATGCTAGCTTAAAACTCTATATTTAAAAGAGTAATATCTCCATGGAATATTCGTGTGTTTCTCAGTTAAGATTTGTCTTGTTCATAAAAATTCACCATGACCCTCAGTGGTCATGTGTCTACCTATGTGCTGCTCCAACTCCCATATCTTCTTGGGACTAATAGCTGCTTAAGGTCACTGACAATTTTCATTCATAAATAAGTGGAATTAACCTCGAAGAAAATGCTGCTTCTGTGAAACATAGATGAATTTCTGACCTCTGATATTTCAGTTCAGAATCTTTTTGATCTGAGGTCTATGGGTCCCATGCTGATTATTAATCTGTTCATAGTTCATGAGCTAAACAAAAGAAACGTGTCTGCTTTTGGTGCTATGGGTCAAATTACCACCCACTCCCACATCCACAGGTTGCAGTGCCAGTCCTCTCTTCCTCAGGAAGAAGCTGCATTGCAGATGGTGTCCTTGGATAGGAAAATGCTTTAAAATGAGAACATTAGTGTGCCCTCATACAATGACGAATTCTACGAAGAGGAAATGTGAGTACAAAGTGTACTAAGAGAAGAAAACACAGGGAGGAGAGGCCTCAGGAGAAAAAAGCCCAGCTAGCAACTTGATCGCTGGCTGGCATTGCGTTATCCAGAAATGGGAGAAAATAAATTTCTGTTGTTTAAGCCATTCATCCTTTGTTGTTTTGCATGGCAGGCTTAGCAAGTCACATGATTGTTTAAGAAATGTGGTGTGATGAATTACCTGCAGGCATTCTCTGGCAGGTTTACTGGTCATCCCCTTTCCTGAAAAAAGTAGCCTAGATCATTGAGAGTTAACTATTTCTTTATGCTAAGCCAGGGAGCTTGGTCTGACTCAACTTCACACTTTACCTCTGATCAAGCTCTACCCGAACAGACAACGACCAGACTACTCAGCTTTGTGAACAGATAAAATGCTCCTTAGTAGCTAAGCCAGTGTGGTTTTTTTTATTTTATTGCATGTGAATAACACCATGTGGTATTTGAATTATTAGATTCTAAAGCATCTTCTCAGATCATCAGCAGATGTTGTTTATATATTACTCTTACAGGAAATCTAAATCTCTACTGTGGTCAAAAATGCTTGTTACCTGGATTCCTGCCTGCTTCTCAGATACCAGCTCCTGTTATCCTCACAACTTCCACTTTGTCTCAGATATGTTTGCCTTCCCGATGGGATAATTTTAGTCTCCACCCAAGTTTGTAAAGGCTCCTCTATCTACCGGGATGCTCTTCCAAGGACCATCCTGGAGCATGTTCGTTTCCTCAACTCACTGAGTCTCTGCTAGGGGTCCAAGGTTGGTGTTTGTCTCATCTGCTCCTGTCTCGCCAGCATTTAGTCAGCTCTCAGGATTGTACATCAGGCGAATGAGTGTCATGAACTGTTACGATAATGATGGTGTGCTGGCAGTTTTCCAAGAAATATGACCCAATGTGTGTGTGTGGGGGGGGTGTTTAATGAACATATGGATTTCTTGCTAATTAGGTTTAAATTTAACCAGTAAGTGAAGAGACTAGATTTGGTTGTTCTGCTGTTAAGAAGTACACCTTGCAAAAAAAAATAAATAAATAAAAGAAGTCAGCCTTGTAGCCTTGTCCTTCCCCAGGCCCCAGGCAATACCTGCCATTTGACTCCCACGCAAGCAAACTTCCCATGACAATGTCAAAATCTTTAGGAACAAAAGCTCTCTTATTTAGACAATATAGCAGTAAGATTGAGTCGAGCTTATTTTACAATTAAGCAACCCCACAGTATCAGATTTTTCACTTGATTTTTGGCTATGTTAGCCTGTAGCTAGTAAGTAAAGAATGTTCCTTACAGCTCCCTCATCTTCTCACTGTGGTTTCAGCTGAGAATTTCACAATTTTATCTTTGGATTTTCTTTCCTTCCGTGTAGAGAACAGCATATATGCCTTTTCTTCTGTGTTCTTTCATGCAGTCGTCTATGGCAACAGATCCTTGGTATGGCAAACTTCCTTCTTTCATAGGCACGTTCTTCCTGGTGATGGTACCACACACAACTAACAGTTTTAGTAAGCGTGCTCATATATGTCTATTGATATATTCCTGTTTTCTAATGACGCCTAGAATTTATCTCTTGGAGACTCAAGGAGGTGAAATAATCAATACCTGATTGATTGATGATCTACATGTGTGTTTGCATATGTACATGTGTGTGCCTAATCTTACAGATAACCTGCTGTGTTTGTTTCAAGACACTGAGGCTTCTTTAAAGATTTTTAAGCTGGAGGAGATTTAATATGAAAAGCAATGCTGATGGACTCCTGTAGCAAGGGGTGCTCCCAGACATCATCCCTGATCTTGAGCTCCATGGCCTGGCTACCTCAGCCACAGTCTAGTTTCCATGTGGGACCCAGAGCAGTGCTCCTCAGAAGAGAGGCACATTTCTCTGACTCAGCCCAGAGAATTGACCTGGCCTCCTCTGCCCCTGTAATGAAGAAATGATTTCTCCAGGCTTGCAGGCTGTGCATGCTCCCTAAGGAACAGACTCTCAGGTGATTCTTGTAGGCGCTATGCTTCCTTGCAGACATTTTCTTTCCAGTGTTCCCCAGCTCCAAGGCAGATGGACAAACATGTCATGGGCTGCCTTGTGACAATGTATTCCATCTTTATCTTATCCATCTTTTACCCAGAGGATAGATGCGTGAAAGGCAGAAATCTTTCTTGTCCTGGTTTCCTTTTGTTAGGTTTTTAGGATACAGTTTTGGGGCTGAGTAATTAGATACAATAGGTGAGATTTGTACGTGAGAGTAAGCAAAAGTTATTTACATGATGTCACCACGTTGCCTTTCAAAAAAGGGTATGAGAATGCCCCTCATTTCAGTAGAAGTGTCCCAGGTTTATTCATTAACTTGCAGGGCGTCCACTTGGGTGGGGGACACTGGAGAGTCTCCTGCCATTCAGACTGTTAACAACTCTTGCTCTTTTAGTGATAGTTTTCTGCATGTACTGTTCACTCTCTAGACTGAACATTATTTTCTGTAGAACAATTTGTACACTTAATTCCATTGTTTGCCAGATTCCGTTGTGGCTCTTTTTGACTTCTGCAGCTCATCTCATTTTTATTTCTTTCTGAAAATTGTTTATGGTCTTTCCTTAGTGCCTGTGATTTTTTTGTTCTTTCTGATTATTGATGCTGAAATTCTGCTATAATATTTCAATATAAAATTCCTTTCATTTACCCTACTTGACATAGGATATGGTTTTTGGATTTGTGAATTTGTTGATGTTATATACCATTTTCATTGGCCTGGAACTTTTAAATCAATTACATCTACAATTACTATTGCTGCTTCATTATTTCATTTTCTGGGACAAAATAAGTATGCATACATTTATTTTCAACCTATTCCACATACTTTAGGCCTATGTTCACATTTACATTATGTTTTCATATTCTGTGTTATTTTATTGGATGTATCTTCAGGTTTATTAAATACACTACCTAATCTGTCCATTATTTTTTATTTGAATAACCATATTTTGCATATCTATATTACTTTTCATGACATAACTTTCTATTTACTATCTTAATAAATCCTTAATTATAATAAAACCTAATCTTTTAGGAGCCCCTATTCAGTTCTGTATGTGCTCTACATAAGACTATATTCGTCTATTTTAACTTCATTATTTTGAGTTCTTGACATCTAAATATATCATTTCTGTTTTCTGTTGACTTTATTTCATAATGGCTACTTCCAAAATCCTTTTGTAATCTTGTTAAACACATGGCTTGATTTTATCCGATGCCACCTGATGTTTGGAAGATTTCTTTTGGACAGTCTGTTCTCTGGGACCCACCTGGTTTTACTGCTCTGAAAGTGTTGGCTATCCCGTTTGGATCATGCTCAGATCCCATTTGGATCATGCTTGCTTGAGGTTCACCATTTCTTGGCATGAAGTCTGTGTTGTCAGTAGCTACCTTCAGAGTAATCCTGTCCTCTATGAACTTCTGGTCACTCTGTCTGAAATTTCCTGATGCTATGTCCCTGTCATCTTTGAAATAATGAAGCTTGTCTTTGGGGAGAAAACATCTCTATTTATTTTAAAATTGTTTCAAAGATTTGTCAAGTGAATAATACATTTATTTTTTTAATATGGAATAACTTCACAGCACAACCAATTGTCTATGTGCAAGAAGCTTAAACTATGGTTAATTATTTTAGACTAATGATGTTATTCAAAAGCTTGACTGAAATGACTACAGACGTATAGGTATTGTTTCCTTCCTTCCTTCCTTCCTTCCTTCCTTCCTTCCTTCCTTCCTTCCTTCCTTCCTTCCTTCCTGTCTTCCTTTCTTCCATCCTTCCTTTCCTCCCTTTCTCCTTCCATACTGCCTCCCTTCCTTACTTTATTCCTTCCTTTATACCTCTTTTTTTCTTATTTTCCCATGCTGATAATTGATCCTACCACAGAGCTACAATCTCAGCCTCAGGTCTTGCCACTGTCTAGAAAGAGTATTTTGGTGCTAGCATTCTTGTTCATGTCTTGTGGACGATGTACACAGATATTTATCATTTCTTCCTAGCAACAGATATAAGTTGAAGTATAGTTTATCTTGTGGAAACCAGGATTCCACCCCAGCATTTGTATGCCCAACATTAGTAGATAATAGTAAAAATTTTTATTATATTATATCAATTTCATTCCTTGTATCAGCACATATGAGGTCCAGTTCTCCATTTCCTCAGAAATACTTGGTGTTTATATGTCATTCTATTTTTTTTTTTATTGTCCATAATGAGTTACATTATTTAGTGGGCAAACCATGCGCTGTTATCCCAAATTCCCCGCTTCCCCCCTCCCCCTCCCTGATCAGTTGTATATCCTCCTCCGTGGGCTGTCTGTATTAGTCCTTGTGGCAAGGGATCCTGGATATCTTAGTACTCATCCCGGTCTTCCTGGCCCAAGTGTGTTGTTACTGATGGGTGCCATGCCTCCGGACCATCTCCCCCACCTTGGCTCTCACAATCTTTCATTTCATTGTCATTCTATTTTTAATTAGCACTTCTTTGATCATTAATGAGTTTAGCCCATTCAGATATGTAATGGTAATGTGGATATCTACTTGAGTAAACACTGTTTTAATCTCTTGGCCATTTTCCTATTGCATTGCCTGTTTATGTTTTCTTATTAGGTTGTTGTTCTTTTTAGGTTCTAGAGAAAAAGTAAAATGTATTTGCCTTCATTTTTTAAAAGATTTTAAAGTCGGATTCTGAATATGAACATTAACAGTGACTATTTTGTTCTGATTGAAATGCTTAGACTCTAAAGATCAAGTTGGGTGGACATGACAGATATCAGTGTGAAGGAGTCTCCTTTGGTGTTTTTGACCCCTGTAGTTTCACAAAAGATTCCTCTGAAAAACAGTGATAATAAGCAATTCAGGATGCAATCGCTTCACACTCAGCCTAACTTGGAGCACAGGGCAATGGGTGAAGACAGTCCTGAAAGCTTTTTGGTTTCTTCTCGTGTGTCTGTCAGTCTCTAAAGTAAGAATGGAGTCCATTGTTGTTGCAAATTGCTTCACCTCCTCACCAAAGAAGATGATACAATGTCATTGCCCCATTCCCCTTTTCACCAGAGAACAAAGAAATCCTTCTAAGAGTATGTTCCCCAGTTCTAATGAGAAAACCAGAAATCATTTTGTCATCTGGAACTAGATGTAACCTATTAACAGAGGTTATCTACTATTCTTCCCACTGCCTACTGCTCGGCTTGGATCCTTCTATTTTAACACCCTACAGTATGAAGAGCCATCTTGAACGACTCTTATATTCATAAATTTTTTGTATTTGTACATCTCTGCATTTTATGACCATCTGTTCATTTTCCGTTTCCCAGGATACAGAGTATAGTTTAATCCCAGATTCCAGATCCTCTAATTTTTTCCTCAGTTTTTTTAATTCAAGCAACTTGTATTTTTTCTTACATTTTTTTAACTCCTGGAAGAATTTAAGACCTAATAGAATTCCATCTGAAGTGATAGCCACTTATTTCTCTTACTCACCATCAAGATTTCCTTTCTTATCTACCATGTCCCAGTTCTCATTAACACAGCTCCAGACTTCACTCAGGCTGGTGGAACAATTTCTGTCAATCTTCCTTCAGCAATTATCTTAATTCCCACAGAAAGCTTTCTTTATCCTAAAGGTTCAGAGATCTGTTCTGTAGAAATGATTATAATTGCTTTTCAAAGTTTTTAAGCTGTTTTGTTCTCTGTTTTTTTTTTTTTTTAACAAGGAGAAAGATGCTGTGGCCAGAGCATTGTATACATGGGCCAAGGGAAACATGCTCAGCACACTCTCTTCCTTCACTTATGAACACATCAAATATTCTTCTATTTTATTTTTTTCCTAGTCCCAGATTCCCTAGCACTGACCACTTTTACAATACCTTAAAAATAATTCTCAAGTTATTCACCAAATGTTATACCTTTATGGAAACCATACATGCTGAGAAATTAAGGAGCTATGCATGTTTTATTTAAACCTAAGGTTTAGAATCAAGAGACCCTAGTAACAATCCAATTCTGACCAACGATTACGTACAATAATTTTAATTAGGATTGTTAATGCATACTGTAACAAATGGATGTTAGAATTGTACAAGCTCAAGACAACAACAACAACAACAAAAAAACATTTGTATGTTTTTTATGTGCTCATAAAATCCAGCCCAGATGTGCCTGGGCTTCTGTCAGACACATGGCCTTATCCATGGAGTAGTTCCTGATGTATCATAGGTGGCTTGTGTGAAGTAAGCCATAAATCACTGCATAGAACACATTGGAGGCAAAGACAGAAGCGGTGAATGCTACTTTAGCTCATACTCCATTAGGCATAGCCAGAAGTATGGTCCATATAGATGTAAGGATACTGGAAATTCCCAGTAGTTAGTATTGGAAAAAAAATACTTTTTCTTTCAAATGCAAGATGTGGCCAATAGTGGCACTCACCTCATTAGTTGGCACGAATGTACCTAAGCATAGTAAGTATGTGAAAAGTGTTAATTGCTATTATGTTTGAAAGGGCGAGTATTGGGCAAACTTCATTTACAGTAGCACCAAAATCTCTGAAGATAGTGGGAGCCCCCAAGGCTGAGAAGTACCTGAAAAACAAACCATATAAAGAAATAATAAATAAATAACCCTGCCACTTACATGCCCAGGGACTGAGAAATAGGAAGTCAAATGTCTCTACTTGGGACAGAAGCTATCATAGACCAGCTACCAGGGTTCCCAAAGAGCAGATTTCTGTTCTCCCATCATTGCCATCTGCTGTAATGCAAGAGGTGTTCTTACCCTGATCCCACTAGATCACTGGAAAAGTGTAAGGAGGTGCTGGAAACACCCCTAGACTGTATGGGAAATGTAGTCTCATTCCACAAAGAACACAGTGTTCAACAATGGACTGTGTATAGCATGTTAGACTGGATACATAGAGCACATGAGTCTCATATAATTCTATCACCTAATGATATCTTAGCCATCCTCGTGTATGTAAGAATCCCATGCGATGCTCATACAATGATAAAATTGCCTAATGACACAAAGCTCAGAACATATTCCTGGTCATTTAATAGTGTATCATTATAAACAAATGTGTCGAGTTCTAACTACATTTTTTCCAGAGGGGAAAAAAAAAGCTTGTTGTATCTATCACCTTTTAAAAACTTCTATAAGTTGTCTTACAGATATTAAGAACTAGTTTGAAGTTGATTATGTCCTTCTAATTACCTGCTGAATTCTATTTTGATTAGACACTGTGTGAAGGCATTACTGAAAGGTTATGAGGAGTCTTGCCAGGCTTCCTCTGTCCTCCCTGTTGTCTGACAAATGCCAGCTGTGCAGAGGGTGGTGTCTTTATTTCACCTTTTCCAGAGGGGGCTCCTTATGACATTATTATGCGAGGTACTGAATTTCTAAACTTCTACTTTTATCCCTTAAAAATTTGCTACAGTGGGCTCCTTGAGCTTTCTCTGTTGGTGCCCATTGCCCTTAATTGAATGGTATTGACTGGATGCCATTCAATGTCTTGGCTCATCCTACGGAACAGTATGGAATCTTCTCAGGCTTCCAGCTTTGAGCAGCTGGGGCTCACTTCCCTGCTCCTTTCTAAGTGGACTTTATCTTTTTAATTGGTAGAGAACCCCCCACATCCTTTACTCTGCTAGCTCTCTCAGTGCCTTTTCACTCCAGGGGACCTGTTTTCATGATGTTCTCTCCTGTGGGTATTTGCAGACCTGGGGCAGACACTGACCTTATGAGTCGAGAGCATTTAGCTGGGTCAAGGTTCTCATGAAGCTTAGGCTCATTGGTTACATCTGGGCTTCTGATAACAAACACAGGATAAAATAAAATCAGTCACCTTTGTCAAATGAGGAAGGTACATCGCTTCATTGGGATTTCGATAGAAAAAAAAAAGAAAGTGTGTTGATGAAGAGAGGCTGAGCTCTAAGTGGCCATTTGCTTGCTTTTCTGTCTCCTCTTTGTCTTCCTTCCTGAAGCTTTCCTTCTCAGTAGACTGCGCTGTTTTTGTTACTTTTTCATTACTGTGAACGAATGCTTGACCAGACGCAATGGAAGGAAGGATGGGTTTATTTCAACATACCGTTCCAGGGGCTGTAGTCCTTCATGGTGGGGAGGCACAGCAACAGGAACAAGCGACCCGCTAATCATATTGCCTCCCCAGGCAGGAAGCAGAATGTCAAATGCTAGTCTGCTGCTAGCTTTCTCCTTTTGATCCAGTCGGAATACCACACTATAGAATAGTGCTGTCCACAGTGAAGGGCAAGTCTTCCCATATCAACTGACTTAAACAAGAGAGTCCTCGCTGGCACGCTCAGAAGCACCTTGTCTCAGTGGCTGCACATCCTGTCAAGTTGAGGATCAGTATCATATACCCCAGGCATAAGCCAGATGCCTAGTCATCCTTGACAGTTCTCTCTCCCTCTACACAGCTAGTATATCTCTCTACCATCCTGCTGTGTTTCACTTCTGTTCCCATCATGCCATCTCTACCGCAGTCTCCATTGAACACTGTTTGATCTAAGTAAGTGTGTTTACCCATTGAGACATCTCTCTGGACCCCACACTAGGTTTGTTTTACAAGTCCCTAGGCCTTTTGATTGGTCTGTTCTTTTCTGCTCTTGTGCATGTGAATTTATTCTTTATGTAAGATAATAATATGATTTGTTTTGTAAGCTGGACCACCACACTGCCCGTTAAGAGTTCAAGGACCACCACAGCATTGTTATAAATAACTTTATTATGAATAAGTATGCACATTGTATGAGCAAATCTTGTGAATGTGTTGGTGTTTCCCTCCTCTCTGTCCCCTACCCACTGGGGTCCTTCCTTGGTGTGAATACTGGATCTGTCCATAGGATAGGGGTTATGAACTGTACCAGAGATAGCAGGTTTTTCTTTCTCTTTTTTTCCTCCCTCCTTATGTATTGTTCCTGAGGAGGGCAATGTCTCTGGATATTCTCTTACATTCTTTCCACCCCCTCTTCCGCTCAGTTCCCTGAGTCATAATGGGTGAGTTGTAAGTCTGCTTTATTAATGAGATCTTAAGTATCTCTGGATCTTTACCCTGGGTTGTGTTGGGTATCGTTGGTGTCTGTCTCCATTGACCTTTCATGGGTTATCAGACTTGCACCACAGCATTTAAAGTAAAAATACATGCTCTTTCTTTTGATATGCTGTACCTTGATTGTCTTTAATCATGTGCATGTTTGGTTGACCATGCTTCCTTCTACTTCTTGAACATGCTAGCTAATTCTCAATATTAGTTCATTGGCATATACCATATTCTCTGCCTGGAACAGTCCCCTACTTCATTCTCGGTTTAGCCCATTTCTTCTCCTCTGAGGAGTGTCTTTCCACTGGGAGTTTCTGGTTTCCCCTTTATCAAAGTCCTGTATATAATTTATTTTTCAGGAATGGGTCAATTAGGAACTTTGTCTAACTTTCTTTTTGTCATGATCACACTATAGCAAATCATTTAAGTTCAAATATCGCTTCTCTTGTGTTCACCTCTCTTTATAAAATATATATATATATATATGTATATATATATATATATACACATTTAGGAAGAGTATATATATACTCTTCCTAAATGAATTAATTGGGGATTTTGTGACTGCCAAGTCCAAAGCTATTCTCTAACCTTCATTTTACTTGCACACCTGTAGTGGATGGAGAATCCAGAAGTAATGACACTTCTTTACCCACTCATGGGCTGCATTGTACCAGGTTTGGTAATGAAATGCAAAGCTAGAGAGGTAGATGCCTTCTGATATAAAGGCCACGGGAATAAATGCATGTTTTTCATGTTTATAAGACACAAACTAATTCACGAAACAAGTGTTCCTGCAAATGAAAGAATTAGCATACATTTTAAATCGCTGTAAATACTACAGAGAAGTGACAGGACATGAGGATATCTTTTTGGGGAGAAAAAAAGGAAGAACATTCTCAAAAAGAATGCAGGTGCAAAGGTAGGAGGGATTTCCACAGGTAGGTGAAGGTGAGTGTAGATAGACCAGCAGGGCCTGTCCTCAGTTGGAGGTTCCTCTGATGTGAGAGGAGAGACATGGCCGATTAAGAAAAAGCTGAGCCAAATGAGCAGCATTTGACTATTTTGTCAGCACTGAGAGATGAGGCGAAGGTCAGCAAATGGTTGTCTTGATAAGAATTGCCAGGATCAGATGATTTTTTTTTCCTCACAATTTACTTACTAAGGTGGGTGATGGGTTTTAGTCAAGGCAAGGAGGTTGAGGTCTCCATGAAATGAGGTCAAAAATATATTTGTATGAAGTCATGGGGGAATTAATAGTAAAAAGGATCACACATGGAGGAAGGTGATTAAGTCTCTATTAAGTATTCATCTATTATTTGTCAAGTCCAACAGTAGTCCCTTATGAGACGATCTGTATATTTTCAGATAATTGACCAGCTCATGATAAACACAGAAAATAATTTTTGTAATGTTTGGGCTTAGTATCATCTTTATTGCATATACTTCAATCAAGATGGTCAAGAACATTCCCTGCCAGCAATCATAATTCTACCAAAGAATAACTAATAATGCAGTCTTACGGATATTAGGAGCAAAGTAACCTTTATTTTTTTTCTGATAGGGAAATAGATAGGGAGTGGCCCACAGAAATGTAGAACCCACATCTGATCCATCTCATCTAAGTTGGCTGCAAACAAATCCTCAGCAACAGCTTCCTGCTCTTCCTCTGTTTGTCCAAGGGTTAGGGCACCTGTGGGTGGGCCCTTACTGAGTCAGCCTCCTGAGTCCACCAACCAGTTAGGTCCCTCTCCTTACTTACACCCCTGAGTCTAACAGTGAAGTTCATTCTAACTGGATGCTTGATTCATATAAAAGGGCTTGCTACACGTGGGAACACTCTTGGACCCTTACTGCTCTCTTAGCTCACTCTTTTCCTATATGAGGGGGATCTTCTCCATCTTCCCTTACCCTTCCCAGGCTGGAGGAAGATTTTTTTTTTTGCTTTGTTGCTTGACTGTTTGTTTTTCCATTTATATGTTAGCTCCTTCCCCAGAAGCTGCTTCCCCAAGATGTGAGGGAGGTTATCTGTCTCTCCTCCCTCTCCTCCCAGACTAGTGGGGGAATTTCTTTTGGCTTGGGCTTTTCTGCATTGCTTTCCATCCTAATGATCCCTAACACAAATCCCATGATTCATAATTTATCCTTCACTGAGTCTGTGTTTTCAATTCTTTGATAACTATAATGAGGATGAGAAGTTGGTGTTTACTGGCCCGGGGTCTCACAACTTTACAGATGTCTAAGCCCTCCCAGAACTTCAACCCCACATCAGTATGATGTGAATAAAATATAATGGGTCAGGTATGCTGAATCTGGCTTTTAATATCATCCTACTCCCTAGCTGGATGTATCTTCCCTCAGGAGCAGTCTTTCAAAGAGATTCTGTGATAATATTTATGGTTCTTGTAGCTTATTTTTCTCTAACATATAAATACTCTAAAGGTTAATATTATACCTATAATTTAAATGTAATATTTTATTTATTTTTTAAATATTTTATTTATTCATTTGAGAGAGAGAGAGAGAGAGAGAGAGAGAGAGAGAGAGAGAGAGAGAGAGAGCGCACCAGGGCCACCACCTTGTGTGTCTGGCTTATGTGGGTCCTGGGGAATTGAACCAGGGGCCTTAGGCACTGGAGGCAAGTGCCTTAACTGCTAAGCCATCTCTCCAGCCCCTGTCTCTATTTTAAAAAGAGGCTATGTATCTCCAATTTTTCTTTGCCTCTACCCTAGTCTCTACCTGACTTCAAACATGCTACCATTCATTCATGGAGAACTTGGTCCTCATCCAGGATGGACACATGCAGAGAGCAGCTTCAAAACATGCCTCTTTATCTGTTATATCAAATGTGTCTGGAATGAATTCTTTGGCCATCACTTGCCACAGATAATAGCATGTTCCCATGCTGAAATCAGTATAAAAGTTTATGATGTTATTGACTCCCCGCAGTTCCATCAGACCTCAGTGTTGTTGATTTAATGACTCTTTTCCCTTCTTTTTTTTTTTAAAAAAAAAAAAAACTCAACTCCACAGTTACCCCTTGGTTTATTAGCACTCCAGCACTCAGAGCTTTTTATTACATATCTACAAACTCATTTCTAAGGATGCGTGCCCATAAATTACTCACTGCCATTTAAATGCAGAGCCAGAATATAATAAATAACAAGAAATTGGAGCAAATCGGCCTAGGTGGAGCTCAAATCACTTCTTGTTCTTCGCCTGTTGAGTATACTTCCTAGTAATTGAAAAAAGGAATTTAAAGGAAAATGTCACCTGGCATGTGGTATATCTGTGCCTTGTAGCAGATGGCATGGTTCTGCATGGGGAAAGGGATGAAATGTCACAAGCATGGCTTCAGTGCAAGGATTTTGAGCAAGTGGCTTTCCTGGGAAGCTAGCTGGCGGGCTCTGACATTGGCGGTTTTATTAAGTTCAGCTGTGAGCTGGAGCTGCTTTTGTGTCCAAGGTTTGCAGTGTTTCTAATCACTGTCCCTCTGGTTCATGTAGGATGGTGTGAAAAGTAATTGTAGCAAGAGGGGGAAAGGGAGACTGTGCTATTTATTCTTACTTGTTCATTTACTAAAGGGGAAAAATCTTGGGAAGAATTACTCAAAAATATAGAGTTTACCTTTTATAAAGAAAATATCTAAGCAAGTTAACACCCTGATCCATTTTTAAATTCCAAATTATGTTTCCTATGAATTCTGCATCGGATACACAAGTTGCACATCCTACTGTGTGTCAGGGGTCTCTATAGAGGCTTAGCATACATTTAGCAGCATGGTGTTTACAAGCACCGGGAGTATTTCCCTTGCTTCCATTTCAAATGACTTTAAGAAGGGAAGTGACAAACCTGTATAATCATAGTTCATAGTTGGCTGTACTGTTTACTTGTTGACCACGTTATACAGTAAGTAATACCTGGTTTCTTTCTACAGAGGTTGTTCTGATGTATAGACTATGTGCCCTTCTAATCTTTTCCTCAAACAACTGTAAACAGCATTCATGGAATTCAGTGAGCCTTCTGGATAATAGAAACTGATGTGCATTGGGTTGGGCTTACAGACTCTTTGTGTCCTCAGAAATATTCTATTGTTTGCACAGATAACTAGGTGTGCATACAGTAGCAAGTTTTCTCTTTCTTTTGCTATTTAGCATGGAACAGCACTAAGCTCAAAGCTACGTCGTCATTTATATGTCATGAAGCCTTTGTCGACACAGTATCATCACTGGTTAATTCAATACCTGTAAATGACCAGTTGCATGTACATTGCAATATAGAAATGTCATTTACTGCTGAGATAGTGGTACTAGTGTTAGGTTGGACTAGTCTAAAACAAATACATTTTATTATGGGTAAATAAAGGAATGGAATACAGGTGTGACAAGCTCTATTTAGCTAAGTAGCTTTGTGCAAATTCAACTTTGCCTCTTCATTCCTCACAATCCCGTTTTCTTATTCATCTTGGAAGCAAAAATATTCACATTAATACCTTTAAAAATTATGACAAAAGACACTGTTCCCATAATGTTTATGGTGTTTTCCATTTAAAGTAGGAATATAATTATTCTTAAAGCAATGGTAGTTAGATGTAAATAAACTTGAATGAGTATGGATGAGCTGCACATACACACATTACAGCTGAAATACTCTGCTGCATACTGAATTACATTTTAAGTGACCTATTTTCTTAGTTATGAGAAATGTGTTTTCCCCTCACATTACTATAATATATTTTTTCTGTATTTCTCTCCATCCCTTAGTGAAGCAAAGATGTCAGGTAGTTAAAATGTAAAAGTGGAAACAGAATTTAGAAATATAAGCAGACAAAAACTAAATTTCAAACTCTAGAGAAGAGAAAAATATCATCTGAGTGTATACATATGGAGTGTGTTTTTTAAAAAGAATATCCATTTCTACTTATCAAGATTTCTATAAATTTATTCAGATAATTGTCAGTGCACTTGCTGAATTGAGAAGACCCTTCCCAAAGCAAGCTTGTCAAATTAAACTACAGCTTCCTCTGTTTCCCCAGTTCTTTGAAGCACCTTCAGCATATATCAACAGTCCCAAAATAAAAAGTATTTAAAATAATCAAATGATCTGCATAGACATTTTACAACAAATATATACAAATAGACAAATATCTAAAAACTATTATTGTAAATCTTAAAGGAATTGTAAATCCAAAACTTATGAGATATAATTTCACCCTGTTATAGTCAGCCACATGTTACTAGGTTGAATTTCCAGGCACAGTTATGGGAGGAAAGGATTTATTGAAGCTACAGATCCAGGGGAAGTTCCGTAATGGTGAAAGAGGCTGGCCCGCTTTCACAGGTCCAAGCAGAGAGAGAAATACATCATCAACAACCAAGGAAACAGGCAAGGGAGAAAGAAAGAAGATTTTTTTCTCCCCTTTTATGTGTAGCCTTTCAGCAGAATCTTGAAACCCTATCCCAGACTTGTTGGCTTCCCGAGTCTCTGGAATTTCCTTCCTGCACTGCTCTCTTTCTTTCTCTCTCTCTCTCTCTGGAAGGGATGTTCATTTCTAGCTCCCCTGAGTATCCTGCCCCCTACTGAGAGGCTGTCTTTCTGTGAACATCCTGAGACCCACCCAAGATAATTAAAAAGATCAAGTTGACAGCAAAACCTAACCATCACACACCCCATTTACAAGACTATTTATTGCATGAAATGTAAATTATTCCAGCCACTATAAAATACAGTGTGGAGATTCCTCAGAAACTAAAAATAAACTACCATTTGATGCATTTGTCTATTACTTAGTACATATCCAAGGGAACAGAAGTCAAGTTATCAAGAGAGATAGTTGTACTCCCGTGACCTCTGACCTGAAGCCACGTTCCCCTTAGAGTCTCTTTTAGGCAGATGTTTATTTTCTGCACTGTCGCAAACCACTCTCTGCTGAACATTTTATCAGAAAATAAAACCGACTTGATAGATGATACATGATGATAAATAATAGACAATAGATGATTAAGGGTAAATGATATTGATAAGAAATGGAAGGTGGTATTTTTATTCTTAACTGATTTCAGTTTCATAGATGACCCATTAAAGTTTCTTAACTTGTATTATAACATGAAGCATTAAACACCAGGATGCTTTTTAAGGAAGATCAGACTTCTGCTATGTCCTTATAATTGGGAGAATTTGTTTTCCTGTACAGCGTGTTCTGGTTCTTCATTACTATCACAAACACAACTTCTTCTGGTCATCATAACATTTCTGAGAGTTCTTTGGCATTCAGTAGTAGTTTTTAAAATAGTAAAAGAAGTACTTTTTCATTAGATAATCAGAAGAGGGGAGGCAGCAAATAGCGTCTGAAGGTCCCAGTATTAAACATGAGCCTTTTAAATTCTGAATATGAGATTTGGAGGGGTTCCTAATGGAAGATAACATCAATACAGGCAGTGGCTGGGGCACTTGGGAAAGAATATAAGAACTCACTGAAGTGGCTATTTTTTCTGCAATAGTCGAAGAAATCCATTGTTTTATCAGATATGGCACACTGGTCCAAGCTAGTGACCACCTATTTCCGTGGTATAATTGTCTGTGTTCCTCAAAATATATGTTGAAACTTAATGCCTGAATTAATAATATTGAGTTGAGGCCTTTAGGAGATGATTAGGTCCAGGTCCTTATGCGAGATTAATGCCATTTTAAAGGGTTGAGAGTGTCTGTTGCCCTGTTGGAATTTGTGTGTGCGAGAGAATAGGTATATCAGGGCCTCCTGCCACTACAAAGAAACCTCAGACCCATGCACTACTTTGTCCATCTGGCTTGGATAGTTGGAAATCAAAGCTAGGCCATCAGGCTTTGCAAGTAAGAACTTTTAATGGCTGAGCCATCTCCCCAGCCTCCAGTCTGACATATTTGATTATAGAAACACTAATTGGCAGAAAAACATGTTTGCCTATTATATCTTTAAAATGTCGGCATATTTTTATACCATGAGAAAGAAACAGCATACCACATTAATGTTACTGGCTTAAGAGTTCCAAGTTTTGGATTGTAACCTAACCACCATTACAAAAGAAATGCCTTGATTTTGTTTAAAGCATTCTCTCTCTCTCTAGTCCTTTTTTTTTCTATAACATGAGGCTTATATTTGTCTTATATATTTGAAATAACTACTGTGAAAATAGTGAATGATGTTTCCTAAAGAGTGACCCTTTTAAATTTCACTACTATCTGATAGCATAGCTACTGATACTTCTTTATTTTAAAAAGGTAAGAATTAAACAAAACCCAGAACATTGCCCCGCACACATTGCCTACCACAGGATTCTGACTTGGATCCTCAGGGTCTTCACTCTTGGTTAATGCTCCAACCCAGGATATTGCTGTATGATCACCACAGGATTTTGATTTAAACCCTTGGAATCTTCATACTTGGTCACTACTTCAACCCACGAGATTGCACTATGATCACCATGGGATTCTGAACTGAATCCTCAGGGTCATGACTTTTGCTCACTGTTCCAACGTTGCTTCTGGAGCAAAGTCTTCTGCAAAGAGTCCTTATGTCAACATTTAAAAACTGGTGCTTATTGCTTATTACAGATGGAAAAGGAAAGGTACGCCTAAGGCTTCTAAGAATAATTATCAGCCCTTTTTAGAGCAGGGCTGTGAGAGGCATTTCTGGTTATGAAATCTGTAGGAGTAGAACTGCAGGTCATTTTCTCTCCAAGGCTGTGATTATGGGTATATGTTGAGTGCATTTGTATTGGAATCAATGCCTTGTTTTACAGGCCAAATCATATTAAACCAGATTAGACTTTATTCGTAGGAATTTTTGATTAGATAGTGATGCATGATGGTCATACTCAACAAAGATAGTAATTCAGGTGTTTATATTTGTAGATTTCTTATATGTGGCAAACACTTGAGTGTTCCATTTCATATAGTATATTTTGTTTACTGCTGGTAATTTATCAGTGATAACTCAAATGGAAAGAGTTTAAGTAACACATGCCAGGTTGGACTTCTCTAACTATAACCTAAAAATGTTTCTGATTACAAAGTTATATGTGACATCTATTACATATAATATATTACATATGAATTAAGACTACACAGATGTTAAAAATTTATTAAGTGACTGTCTATGGTGGTGTGTGCCTCTAATTCCAAGACTCAGGAAGCTGAGGCAGAAAGATTTCAGTGAGTCTTGGCCACTGTTGGATCAACAGTGAATAAGCATGACTGATCATGATTCTGTTGGCAAAGAAGTCTCAGTGTCAGTTCAAATCATGCTAAAAAGATAAAAGTTTGGCTTTTTAAAAAATGTCACAAATATACAGATTCAATGTAATTCCATTAAAAATCTTAGCTTCATTCTTTACAGACATAGAAAAAATAATCTCAAAATTCATTTGAAATGGCAAAAGGCCTCGGATAGCCAGATATATGAAACTTCCTCAGGAGGTTTCACCATTCCTGATCTAAAAACATATTACAAAGTCATAGTAACAAAACAGCATGGTACTGGCATAAAAACACACAGACCAATAGAACAGAATTAAAGACTCTGCTCTTAGTTCGTGTAACTATAGTTACTTGATCTTTCACAAAGGTGCCAACAATATGCATTGATGTAAAGATAGCATCTTCAACAAATGGTGCTGGACAAATTGGATAAATACATGTAAAAAAAAACAAAAATAGACCCACTTCTTTCACCATGCACAAAAATCAACTCCAAATGGTTCAGAGACCTCTACATAAGACCTGAAACCCTGAAAACATTGGAAGAAAAAATAGGAGGAACTATCTAAAAGACAGGGGTAGGAAAAAACTTCCTGAGAAAATCTCCAGTAGCCCAGGAAGTGAAACAATTACTTAACCAATGGGACCTCATCAACTTTAAAAGCTTCTGTACAGACAAACATACCATACTCAGAGCCATTAGACCAACATCAATCTGGGAGATAATTTTTGCCAGCTATAACACAGACAGAGGTCTAATATCTAGAACTTACAAAGAACTAAAAATAAATAAGCCCCCCTCAAAAAATGGGACATTGATCTCAATGGAGAATTCGCAGAGGAGGAAACACAAATGGCCAATTCTCACTTAAGAAATTGCTCCTCCAATCATCAGGGAAATGCACATTAAAACTACAATGAGATTCCAACTTCCTCCAGTCAGAATGGCAATCACTAAAAAAATCCAATAATAGTTGCTGGCAAGGTTGCGGGGGAAAAAGGGACCCTCATTCACTGTTGGTGGGATTGCAAACTTGTACAACCACTATAGAAAGCAGTGTGGAGGCTCCTAAATAGGATGGGTATAGAGCTACCAATAGACCCAACTATCCCTCTACTGAGCATCTACCCTTGAGATTTCACACCTCAGCACAGGGACATTTGCTCAACCATGTTTATTGCAGCTCAGTTCATAATAGCTAAGAATTGGAATCAACCAAAATGCCCATCTCTGGATGAATGGATATCAAATTTGTGGTACATTTACACAATGGAATTCTACTCAGTTGAAAGGAAAATGGCATAATGAAATTTAAAGAAAAGTGGATGGACTTGGAGTAGATCATTCTTAGTGAACACACAGAAGAACAGAGTCAAACGCTACATATTCTTCCTCATATGAGGTTCATAACCAGGTTAAGCTTAAACTCTAAACAACCTAGCAGATGAAATGAGAGACTATAAAAGGGGAAGGAAGGAATGTGGGGGAGGAAAAGGAGGATGGGGGAACCTATAAAATAAGCTAAACCAATAATGAATTAAAACCATAAAATCTTTACTTTCATACAGTAAACTCTCAAGAAAGATGTGGGCATCCCCTGGGAAGAGGGGCCAGGAATAGAATGGAAGGAAGCCTAACCCCATGAAAAATCAATCAGACCTGCATCAACCTGTCCCAGTCATTGGTTCCTTCCCACACTGACATGTTGATCAAAGAGACCCACGAGGTCCCCAAAATGAGACAGACTTCTATCAAAGCTCTTGAATACCTGCCCCAGGCCAAAGGTAAGACCCTATTGTTGAAGAAACCACAGAGAGTCTTCATCGCTGAGAGACCCTGTGTGATGGTTAGGTTTTGTTGTCAAATTGATCTTTTTAATTATCTTGGGTGGGTCTCTGAGGATGTTTAGAGGAAGGCAGCCTCTCAGTTGGGAGCAGGATATAAGGAAGCTCAGGAGAGCTAGAAAAAAACATCCCTTCCTTTATGGGCAGTTCAGGAAGGAAATTCCAGAGACTCAGGAAGCCATTAAGTCTGGGATAGGGTTGCAAGACCCACCCTAAGTCTATATAAAGGAGAAGAAATTCACTTTGGCTCCCCTGCCTGTTTCCTGTTCTGTGTGTGTGGTATAGGTAATGGGTTTTTCTCTCTGCTCAGACCTGTGAAAGAGGGCAAGCCTCTTTCGCTGTTATGGAACTTCCCCTCAATCTGTAATTTCAATAAATAGTTTCCTCCCCCAAATTGTGCCTAGTTTGAAGATTCATCCCAGTGCCGTGTGGCTGACTACAACACCCTGCGAGATCCAGAATGGCATCCAGCTCCCAGATGGTAACATGTGTAATACCAGAAGCCATTGCATGAGCTCCAGGGGAAATTGGTCAATTATAGTTGGAGTTAGCAGAGACCTCTGATATACAATTCAGATGGGTGTCA
>PVHP010020634.1:0-30412 GCA_004024765.1 Zapus hudsonius | reverse complement strand
CTCCTCAGCTTTCTGTTTTGGGTGTAAACTGGATTATGGTTTATAGTGTGTTTTCTTTGCATCTTTCTGAACTGGCTGAATTTGATTATGTTTGTGTTTACTAAAGGTAAGTAAAGGTCATAAACAAAACTGCCATATATTTCTTTTGGGAAAAGCCATCCTGTGGTGTCCATGGGTACCTCATGTTTAGAGAAGCTGTGGAACCAGCTGTGACAGAGCCCAGAGGGCTGTTCACCACCACACAAGGTGCTGCCTGGGGGTTGTACAATGGAGGGATGCAGGGGGCTGGTAGAACATTGTGTCAGGGGGGCCAGAAGAGGTCCAGAGGAAGCCCCAGGCGGTGGCAGGAAGACTCTGCTGAGTGAGCACCTCTGACCCTGACCCTGGCAACAAACAGGCCAGGCCATGCTGAGGTGTGCCACCCTGCCAGCAAGACCCGGTCCTCATTCATCCCTCCTCTTGGCTTTAGCCTGCACAGAGCATCACGGTTCACTTGTGGCAGAGGCTGGTGAGGCCCCAGGAGCTTCTGCCTGTCTGCTACCTGTCCCTCTCCCAGCTCCCCTACTTGTGGCTGCTGCTCCCTGGGAGAAGGTACCAGGCATCGGATTTCAGGTTCTGGGAGATCATGGACTACAGCCAGGCAAGTGTGACGGCTTCAGGTGACTTCAGTGTGAGTGGGTGTCAAACAGTGGCTGCCCTTGCACCCCTTCCCACCCCGGGGTTCTTACCTCTCTCTTCAGGAGCTCTGACAGGGTCCATCTGCAGCAGTGGACTTGAGGGGAGAGGGACGGAGGGAGTGGAGAGAATGAATGAATGAATGAATGAGGAGAATGCGTGCATATGCACCTGCCTGGTGGGTGGAGTTGGGGGTAGAGGTGACACCACCCTCAGGTTACAGAATCCGCAGACCCGGGTCTTCATCCTCCCCTTCCCCCTCGCTCCCAGCCTGTGTGCTGGATGTGTGTCATCCAGGGGTCCTGATGGCCACCCCCTCTTCCTGCAGACTGGCGCTACAAAGAAGCTGATTCTGAGGCATCGGCTGATGTGAAGTGGCTGGTAGCTTGGTATGTCAGGGCCCATGCCTCTTCATGACGAGAGGAGACAGGTGCCAGAGGACCTTTCCTCTTGCTGACCTCCCTCCCATCTCTCTCTGGTCCTTGAGGGCTTGGTTTCTCATGACCCTTCTCCCATGGATACGGTTGCTTTGGGTCTTCCTCCCCCTAGTAAGCATAGGGTCTTACTATAGGATGACCTTCAGTGTGCATAATTCTGTACATTAATGTTCCATTTTACAGACAAGTTAACAGACCCTAGAGCCCAGGAGTAGCAGCAATTAAGCTTAAATCCAATCATCTTGCATTGCTGGTCTGACCACAGCATCGGGGTGCTGGGTGGCATCAGCCTGAGAAGACCCTGTACTGACTCCCATGGGGTTTCTCTTCCAAACTGGTAGCAGCTCCAGTTGACTGGGCAGGACATGGCCCATCAGAGGGCATGGAGCTGTGCAGGTGGGAGCCTGCTGGCACTTGGGCACCCTTCTGCTTCACTGACTGTCTCCTTTCCTTCTTCAGATCTTGCTGGTTGGTCCTGCTGCCTCTCATCCCCTTGTACCCATGGGCACCCTCGGTGAGGACACCATGTACCTGCTCCCAGCTGGCACTCACTCCCACCCTGTTCAGATCTGGGTTTAATTTGCCTCCATGGGCCTGTGCCTTAGCCAGGTCCCCTGCTGGCTGCAAGCCGTGGCTTCTCCTTCCTTTGTGCCTCATCCAATGCCACTCCCCAAGCCCTCTCCCCAGGCCCCTTGCCTTCCCAGCATAGCCCATGGTTAGAGTTTTGCCAACAGCCCTCACTCACTATGGAGAATGTCTCGGCTCCAAGATGACTTAGGGGAGCAGCTGTGGCCTCAGAGTTGCTGACATTGGCCAGAAGTGGGTTCAGTGCTAGGAAGGTGCCACCCCTGGGTCTCAGTAGCCCACAGGCACAGTACAGCTGCGGGGGGGGACAGGGAGCAGCTGGGGCACTTCTCACATTTGTTCAGTCTTGCTCCTGGAAGTGATGCTGCCCTTGAAGGTGACCATGTGATATTCCTAATTAAACAGTTTACTCCTCTCTGTGCTTGTCATGATGTGGATTTTACCTGGGTTCTAGCATAGAAAGCAGCGGCTGGGCCCCAAACACGGGGACATCTTACAGCGGGTCTGGGAGGAGTGGGGATGGGTCATGTCAGCAGCAGAGCACCTGCTGAAGGTCCAGGGGAGGCTGTGTGGCAAAGCCTTTCTGAGAAAAAGTGCAGAAGGCTGGGGAGAGCGTTCATTGGTTCAAGGTGCTTGCAAGCCTGCCTGCGGAGTTCCACCCTCAGCACCCAGGTCAAAAAACCCAGCACATGTCTGTAAATCCCACCATGCCTGTGGTGGTGGGAGGTGGATCCAGGAGAATCCTGAAGCTGGAAAACCAGTTAAGACTCAAACAGTATCAAAAACAAGAGAGATCCAGGAGGAGTGACACACACGTTTAGTCCCAGTACTCAGAAGACAGAGCTAGGATCGCTTTGAGTTCGAGGCCACCCCGAGACTATGTAGTGGATTCCAGGTCAGCCTGGGCTAGAGTGAGACCCTACCTCTAAAAACAAAACACAAGACCCAATATGAAGCAATGTGGAAGGAGGGGACAAATATCCTGAGGTTGTCCTTAGACCTCCACAGGTGCACTGTATCATGCATGTGCTCACACACAGACACACACGCATGCACACACGTAATAAAAGTGCAGAAGATGTGGCAGACACTGGTTACCCACAAGCAAGGGAGGGCTATCACGACAGACAGCCTGACTGTCAGTGCAGGAGAGCCAGCCATACAGGCAAGAGGGAACGAGCCTGTATGAGAACGAAGGGAGCAGAATCCTTGATCAAGGCGGGGGTGAGCAGAGCCTTCCTGAAACCATAATGTCAAGAATAGGGACAGCTGTCTTCCTGGCAAGAGATGCGCCACCCCAGACCTACTGTGGAGGATCCACATGGAATCCCGCAGACAGTGATGGGATAAGCAAGAGACCTATAACCACAGCCAATCAATCAACTCAGAATGAACCAGTGAAACAGACACCAACGATTTTAAACACAACCTCAAGCAGAAGTACAGAGGCTCCTAAGGTCTCAACAACAAAGCAGCCTTAATACTCACCCACCATGACTCAGGGAACTGAGCGGAAGAGGGGGCAGAAAGTAAGAGTCATGGTGGGGGAGAATATCCAGAGACATTGCCCACCTCAGTAACAACATGCAAAGGGGGGCGGAATCGGGTTAACTCCTAGGCTGTTCACAACCCCCTACCCCATGGATTGATGTAGACTGCCCACAGAGGAGGAAATCCAACTGACCAGGGAGAGGGAAGAGGAAAATAGGGGAAGTGGAGACATCAACACATTCCCTTATTAAGTGTATCTAATTATGGATAATAAAAATTAAAAAAAGAATAGGGACTCTCTCCTTCACACCATTCTCCAGAGATGGCAACACACTAGCCTTCACCTTCCTGACTCTGTAAATGCATCTGTAGGAGGTACAGAGATATGTGCTCCTGGTCCTGGGGCAGGAACAGCTCCAGACAAGGCAGGGATAGCACAGGATAAGACCTTGACCTTGTCCAAGCAGGCATTTTCTGTTGGACAAGTGTTAGAACCATATACAGGCACTCGGATCAAGTTCATAGAGAACTTGCTCCTCTGGAAAAGAGGGAGGTTGACTCTGCTGAGGGCTGAGTTTAGTCATTGGCTGTGAGCTCTGCGGGATGGCCTGCCCCTAACCACTGGATGCCAGCAGCCCCAAATGTGATGACACAAAATGCCTCCAGACACACGTATGGGGGAGGAAGGGGCAGACTGCCCCCAGCTGAGAACACTACTTTGGAAACATACCAGCACCTGTGGGCGGGATGTCAGCCCAGGGAGGGTGGTCCTCTGTTCTAGGGTACCATGCAGGGATGGCTGAAGAAAGAGAGACCCCTGAGCCTAAAAGCAGAGTCGAGGTGCAGATCTGTTGCCCAGGCCTGATTTCCAGAACCTTCTCCTACCCACAAGGCCTCAGCTCTGACCAGTGGGAATAAGTGCTAGCCACACATCCCTGGAGTCCACCCTGGCCCTTCCCTGCCCCCTTATTAGTGGGGACCCCTAAGGACCACATGTATTGAGTCCCTTCTCTGCGACTTCTCTTTGTGTGTCTGTGTCTTCGGAGTCTGGGAGCTTTTGGGGAACATTGTCTGAGTCCCACAAACATTGACAAAGCCTCCACCCAGCCACATCCCGTGTCAGGGAGGAGAAATGTGTGGGAATCTGCTGACTTGGAGCTCAGCTCAGCTCACAGAGGACTCACAGGTCAGGGGACGGTGCATCAGGCCTGAATGCCCTTGAGGCTAACCCAAGTGTGACATGTGAAGAAGGTGGGGTGTCACGCAGCTGGGTGCACTCAGGGAGGCTGCCCGGAAGCAGAATCCAGGAGGGAAGAAATCACCCATAGCTGCCTTCCCCATGGCACTTTATATAAGTGAAATATCCAACTTTGGTATGAAAATTTGGTTATTTAAGAAAAAGTAAGTGAGGGCTGTGGTCTCAAGTTGCCCCAAATGAGAGCCCTAGGCTGTGGTGACAGGCCCTAAACAGGGGCCGGGACCCTTGCTCAGCCAGGCAGAGGGTGAGGAGGGAGGGACCTGGGCAGCTGTGGGAGCAGGTGCAGCAGGTGACTGACTATGCAGGTGTGGGTCAGTGGGGAGCCCTGGAGTCACGCATGCCTCACAGCCCTGGATGGCTGACTGGGTCCTCAGCTGGGGACAAGTGAGGAGGCAGGGTTCAGACGAAATAAAGCAGTGACTTTGATTTTGGGTGTTGATTTTCATAGCACAAGCCCCCTTGGCTTGACACATTTTCACAATCACTGTTAAGTCTGGAGAGTTTGCTCAGTGGTTAAGGCGCTTGCCTGCAAAACCTAATGACCTGGGTTTAATTCCCCACCTGTAAGTGCTCACCTCTGTCTGTGTCTTTGGTTTTCACCTACTTAATGATAGCTGCTGTCATATAAATTTATATTCACTAAATGTGTGTTTTTCCCTCATTAGTGCAGGGCCAAAAAAAATCTTAAACGGGCAGAGGTGATATTTTGCTTCCCCCCCTATAATCCAGGTGGCTTTTCCAGGTACTGGGGACAGACACATAACACAATAAGAGGCTTTGTAACAGCTGGCTAGACATTTAGAAATAAAAATAAACTTGGTAGATTACTTCTTCATTTATCATGTGAAAATGAATACTAGATGGACTGATGATTTAAACAAAGGAAATTACAAAATACTAGAGGAAAACATAAAAAAATTATAGAGAAGTTCTTACCAAGAACACAAAACAGAATACACAAAGGAAGAAGCAATAAATGTGACAATATTAAAACCACAGCGGTGACAAAACAAAGTAGAAACTTCTACAGAAACAAATTAGACACAGTAAAAGACAGAAATAGGAATGTGGGGCATTGGCGGGTTTCTAACTGACCACAGACTGTGAAGACCCTTGCAATGTTCCCACACCTCATTCCTTCCTCCCAGCCTTGAACCTGAGTCTTTGCTAACACAAGAGACTCCATGACCCGCTTCTGTATTTATTCACCAGGTGTGGTGGCTTGAATGTAACATGCGTTTGGGATTAAGCCTCATACTTAGTCCCCAGCTGCTGGAGCCTTTGGGAGGTGGAGCCTTGCTGGAGGAGGTGTGTCACTGGGGTGGACCTTGAGTTTTATTTAGTCCAGCCCACTTCGTATTCAGGAGCTCACTCCTGCTGCTTCCTCCCTGCTGAGATGACAAGGTGTGACACCGTGGTGGCTGTTCTTGCCATACCTTCCCCACCATGATGAAACCTTAAACCAAAATAAACCCTTTCCTTCCATAAACTGCTTTGGGTTCATCCCAGCAACAAGAAGGTAAACTGCTACACTGGGTAAAATACCAAACTTGTTTGAATTTAATTTGCCTTTTCTAAAGCTGACTAAAACACTGGCAGGCAAATGTTAATCAGAAGAAGCCAAGAGTTTTCATTTTGAATTCCTGCCTGTAAACCTCTGGAGGCCAGAGAGAGGCTCAACAGTTCTACTTGGTTTCTTTAGGACTTAAACAAATGGATTTATTTGAGAGAGACAGAAAGGGGAGAAAGAGAGAGAGAGAGAGAGAGAGAGAGAGAGAGAGAGAGAGAGAGAGAGAGAGAATGATGTGGGCACACCAGGGCTTCCTGCCATTGTAAACAAATGCTAGACACATGCACCCCTTTGTGCATCTGGCTTTATGTGGGAACTGGGGAATCGAACCTGGGCCATCAGGCTTTGAAAGCAAGCGCCTTTAACCACTGAGCCATTTCTCAAGGCCCTAGGATTTTTTTTTAAACCAGATATAAGATGGCTACTACAGTCCTTCTTGTCTAAATTTTTCTGTCAAGTGAGAATCTCACCTTCTCACCACTGAGCCTGTGCTGGCCTGGATGTATCTTCTGTATTAGTCACCTTTCCTGTTGCTGTGTAAAATTCCTGGTAAAAGCTTAAGGAAGGCAGGTTGATTTCAGCTCACGGTTCAGGTTCCAGTCCATCATGACGGGGAAGGCATGGTGGCAGGAGCTTGAGGCATCTGGTCACATAGTATCCACAGTCAGGAAGCAGAGAGACAAATGCTGGTGCTCAGCTTGCTTTCTTCTTTTTATTTGGACCAGACTGAAGTCCAAGTCCGGGTGTGTCCTCTCCCCTCAGCTAACCTAATCTAGAAACTCCCTCCTAGACATGCCCAGAGATTTGTTTCCATGGTGATTCTATGGTCAACAATTACACCTTCCTCAGGTGAAGTTTGAAAAGCATCCATTTCAACAAAGCCTAGCACAGCAGCTGTGGTCACACGTGCCTGGGAGCAGGTTCACATCTCAGCCTTCCCCACGGCCCCCTGGAAGCCTTAACCACCACACTCTGGGGTAGCCTTCCAGGGCCACAGAATGGGTGGCAAAAATGGCAGAATCTATTTTCTCATAGTCCTGGAGGCCAGAAGCCTGGCACCACAGTGTGGGCAGGGTGTTTCTTCTGAGGCTTCTCTCCTTGCAGATGCATCTTCTCTGTGTCTTCCCTCTGTCTGTGTCCTGACTTCCTCTCCTTGCAAGGACATCAGTCATAGTGGCTTAGGGCCCACACATATGACCCCATTTTGCCTTAATTATTTCCTCAAAGACACTGCCCAAATGCAGTCACAGTGGGAGGGATTTACAGTCAGGGCTTAAATATATAAATGGAAAGGACTCAAATTCAGCCCATAATTCTTTTTTCTTTTTTGAGGTAGGGTCTCGCTCTAGCTCAGGCTGACCTGGAATTCACTATGTAGTATTATGGTGGCTTCGAACTCATGGTGATCCTCCTGCCTCTGCCTCCCGAGTGCTGGGATTTAAGGCATGCACTACCACACTCGGCTCCATAACTCTTCTTGTGACTTCCTCATACCTTTCCTCTCATCCATGAGTGATCTCGGACAAGAAGTGTCTCCTCAGCAAATCCCCAGTCCTGCCCCATCTTTACACCTCTTCTCTTTCTTATACAGCAGATGGCAAGAGCCTCTCCTCCCTTCCAAGTCCACTCCTTCTCTGCTTCATCAAGACCGTGAATGTCTTATTTTCTTCAAGGGGAAATGCACTCATGGCTCACTTCTGCAACCAAAGTTGATATTAAAGAATTGGAAAATAAGTGCCAAAAATAAACAATTTCAGGTTGCTCTCCAGCCATTTACCTGAAGACCTTCATGATCCATGACTTTGTAGTTTAGAACTTAACACCTAGAGTAGGAGTCAAAACCGATAGCCCATGGGTTGAGTATAGTCAGGAATTTAAATTTTTTTCATTTATTTATTTATTTGAGCGAGAGAGATAGAGAGAGAGAAAGAAAGAAGCAGATAGAAAGAGAGAATAGGCACACCAGGGCCTCTAGCTACTGCAAACAAACTCCAGATGCATGTACCACCTTATACATCTGGCATTACGTGGGGACTGGGGAATTGAACTCAGGTTCCTAGGCTTTTCAGGCAAGTGCCTTAACCACTGCGCTATCTCTTCAGCCCCATTTATTTTTATAGGTAAATTTTTATTGGAACACAGCCACACTCAGCATTGGTGTATTTATCTATGCCTATTCTCACAACAATGGTAGCATCGAAAAGGGATGAGACTATTATGGTCCATAAAGCCAAAAAAATTTACTATCTGTCCCTTTATAGAAAAATATTGCCAACTCCTGCCTTAGGCTTCATATCTTAATTGGCTTCTCGGCTTCTATTCTTGTCCCTTAGTGTCCATTCCCACGCAGCAGCTGGAGGTCAGCCAGATCCAGTTATTTCCTAGCTTCCAGAGGCTGTTAACATAAATCCTTGTCCTGACCAGCAAGGCCTGACTCTCACCTCCATTCACCCTCCAGGAACATGAGGCTCCAATCTGCCAGGCATGTTCACTGACCTATGCTTGTGGGCCTCCCCTTCAGAGTCAGAGTGGCGGCCATCACACCTCTGCCTATCTCAGCGTGCACGTGGCCTCCCCAGAGAGGCCCTGCTGGATTGCCCCCTGTTGACTTCCTGGAAATCACTACCCTTTGATCATCCCCAGTTCTCCCTCCTGTGCTAGGATACACCGTGAGCTCTGTGCCTCCTCTGCTCCTGGCTAAGAACCAAAGGTGGAGCCCAGTAAATGACTAATGGCAGACCGAAAGGCCAGTTCTGGCCACATCCAGGCCAGGACACTAGTGACTTGGAGCAAGTAGCTGCTGGTTACACTGCAAGGTCCAGTCTCCCAAAGACAGACCACCAGAGACTCAAGTCAGAGCAAATGCAAGGGTTGCTTTATTTGAGCAGGTTCGAGCCTGGTCTGTGGCCACACAGCAAGCCACAGCAAGCTGAGCACCACGGCCCTGAGTGTAGGATCTCAAACCTTTTTAGACAGAAGTAAACAGTTTGCACGGGCTATTTTCTCATTGGTACATTCATATGTCCATATTTCTGGTGCACGCGGGCTTTTCAGTCCAGGGGTTATGTTTAGTCATCCTGCGCAAGCATTTCACAGAAGCCAAGTAAGCGGTTACTTATTCTTATCCTCCTACATTCCTATGGTGCAGGCAGCTTACAGAAGTCAGATAAGCAGCTAGTTATTCAACTCCACCCTCCTGTGCTCTGACAGTTGCACATCTGCTGTTCTTCTCAAGATCTATGACACAGCTACTTTTCTGAGTTTAAGTGAGCACTTTAAAGTAAGCATTTTGCATTTAGCCATTATTCTCTATTTTTTCCCTCACAACACCTGTTTCTTTCTAGAAAAATTGAGGATAACGAGGGCCTCCACTCCCACTGGAAGACAAAATTATGGCAAATTTAAAGATCCTGATTGTGATGATTGGAGAATCAGGTAACCCCAGGTTCTCCAGGCAGAGGGAGAGGTTGGTTGCACATTGTTGCAGTCAGCTCCACATTGCTGGGATGAACATCCAAACCAGGCACAGTTTAGAGGAGGAAGGGATTTATTTCAAGCTTACAGATCCAGGGGGAAGTACCATCAGTGGGGAAAAGCTGCCTCCATACATCCAAGCAGAGAGAAACCATCAGCAGCCAGAAACACCAAAAGTAGCCAGCACAAACCTGCAGCAAACAGCAGGGAACGGGCATTGAGCAGCAGGAACCCCAGCAGAGTTCAGATTGTTCACCTATACCTTTGGGCTGGAATTCGGATCTGTCCCCAGTGACACCTTAGGGTTAGATCCCAGGATTTGCCTACAGTGACACCTCCTCCAGCCAGGCAGCTGGAGATCCAAGTTACAAGCTTTAATAAAACACCTGAAGCCTGGCGTGGTGGCACACACCTTTGATCCCAGCACATGGGAGGCAAAGGTAGAAGGATCTCAGTGAGTTGAAGGCCAGCCTGGGACTACAGAGTACATTTTAGATCCAGGTGGGCTACAGTGAGACCCTACCTTGAAAAACTAAACCAAAACAAAAACACCTGAGTCTATGGGGGACATACATTCACACTACCACACACAGTCAGGAAAGGGGTGAGGAAAACAGAAACCACAGGTGGATTCAGAGATACTCTTCTTCATTAGAGGGTATTATAGCAAAATGAGCATGAGCTCACTGCCCCTTCCACCGTATTTATTCATTGTTACATTCTGCAGACATTTGTTTGCCACAGATGGCCAGTGGCATAGCAAGAGGTGAGAGACAACCATAGCTTTGAAGTCCTGTGAGACAAAAGAAGGATTTGCTTTAACTGTGATAAAGAAGTTAGGAAAAGATGAGGACAGAGGATACCTGGGAAAGATTATCTGAACTTCCTGGAACCAATTGTAAATGTGTGAGTTGCTAGGTGTTTGTAATTTACATGTCTAATGTCAGTACACATCTCTGTGCCCTACTATAACATCTCTTTGTAACTGGGGTTCGGGGCCAATGCTTCATTTATGCTTGGACTTCCCGGGCTCTGGCCCGGGCCCGGGTGTAAAATTAAACTCCCCTCTCCTCTTGCTGCAAAGGCTTTGTCTGTTTGTCACGGAGTATTTCTACAACAAGGGGACTTGTTCAGCAAGCTTGTTTGTGAATTTGGCTATTATCTCTCTGTCTTGACTTCTTGGAAGGTCAGGAAACCAGTGTCGCTGCAGTTTGCTAACTTTAGCCTGAGTGACTCCATTTTGATATGGTCTGACTGGCCTTATGCTGGAGCTCAGTCAGTCACCACTGGCCTCATGTAAGTTTCTTGCTTTTTTTTTTAAGGCTTATAAAGGATGTTCTACATTAATCATGCAGGTTGTGATTAATTAGCCTGACTCCTTTTATGAATGAGGAGAATCAGGCTGCCATGACTCAGCACTGCAGCACATTGTCGGGGCTGAAATCCCAGTCTGGCAGCTCTCAATGACCGAAGCATGCCTTCAGCCCCAAACTGAAGTCGGCAAATTGCCTCCTGCTTCCTGGGCCTGATGTAAGCATGTAAATTTAAAAAGCACTGGAGAGATTGCTCAGTGGTTAAGGTGCTTGCCTCCAATGCCTAAGGACCCAAGTTCGATTTCCCAGTGCCCACGTAAGCCAGATGAACAAATTGGATCTGGAGTTTGTTTGCGGTGGCTAGAGACCCTGGCGCCCCCCCCCCCACCGCTTGCAACTGAATAAATGAAATGAAATATTTTTTAAAAGCACTGGAAGGCTGGGGGTGTGGCTCACATGGTAGAGTCCTTGCCTAGCATGTCTGAAGCCCTGGGTTCGATCCTCAGTATTGCATAAAACAGGGTTTGGAGACACATGCCTATAATCCCAGCACTCAGAAAGTAAACACAGGAGGCTCAGAAGTTTAAGGTCATCCTTAGCTACATAATGAATTCAAGACCAGTTTGGGTTACAAGAGACCTAGTCTCAAATAAAAAAATAAAACAACAAAAACCTTGAAAACTAGAATTAATGAAATTCAGGACACAGTGTACATGTCTCTGTCTTCAGGGGGAGGATTGTCTAGAAATGTGAGGAGGATATGCAGAATACACAAGCTCTTCTGTTTTCCATTTGTAGTCAGAGATCTTTGTTTTAAAGCCCAAAACTAACAATGCAGGTTTATTCCAGGTTGAGCTTTCCTCTAGGGATGAGCATTTGCAGAAACCCGTCTTAAGGTAGCGCAAAGCATGGAGAATGATGGTGTTTGTTCAATGGTTCCCCAAGGAAAGCAGAAATGTTGAAAAAGGGAAGTTGTATCTTGGAGCCAAATTTTGTGTCTTGTGTGTTAGGGTAAAGTCCTGTTAATGAGCCCGTCGTTTTTAAAATATTACCAGGGATGGTAGCTCACACTCACAATTGTAGCACTGAGCAAGTGAGGCAGAATTTCCACAAATTCAAGACCAGCTGGGATTGTGAAGAAAATCTGAGAGCAGCCGGGGCTACAGAATGACAGCCCATCTCAAAAATAAGTTAAGGAAGCCGGGCATGGTGATGCATTCCTATAATCCCAGCACTTGGGAGGCAGAGGTAGGAGAATCATCACCATGAGTTCAAGGCCAGCCTGAGACTACATAGTGAATTCCAGGTCAGCCTGGGCTAGAGTGAGACTCTACCTCGAAAAACCAAAAATAAATAAATAAATAAATAAATAAGTAAAATAAAATATTTTTAAAAAATAATAGCTGGGATCCGGGCATGGTGGCACACGCCTTTAATCCCAGCACTTGGGAGGCAGAGGTAGGATGATCACCATGAGTTCGAGGCCACCCTGAGACTACATAGTGAATTCCAGGTCAGCCTGGGCTAGAGGGAGACCCTACCTGGAAAAACCAAACAAACAAAAAAAGTTAAGGGGCTGGCGATGATGGTTCACTGATGAAGTCGCTTGTCTAAAAAGCCCAATGATGTTGGTTCAATTCCCCAGTCCCCACATAAAGCCAGATACACAAAGTGACCCACGGGCCTGGAGAGAGGCAGTGGATAGAGGCCCTGCCACGCCCATTTTCTCTCTCTCTCTCCTTGCAAATAAATGAATAAATAAAAATTTAAAGTTCATACAAAATAAAATCTAGCCAGCTCCATTATTCTTGTAGCTTTCTCCCTGTCTTCTGCAGACCAGAGGTCATCCTCCAGACGTGCCTGGTCACAGGAAGACTCACTCTGCCCTCCCATTTGAGAGAAGAGGCCAGGACATTGGGTGTGGGGACCCCATCGCTCATCCTGTTTATGCAAAGTGGCATGATATGAGGGAAATTTTTGATTTTATCCCCTTAAGAACACTGGTAATGGTATTTTCCACTAAACCTAGAAAATATCATAAAGGAGGCACATTAAGGTTCGTGGAACGTACCATGTGCCTGGCACTTCCCATCTGTTAGCTGATTGAATATTCAAGGCAACGTTATGGGGAGGTTTTAATGCGCCTCTTTTATTACAGTGGAGGGAGGAAACCAAGACTCCGAGAAGGGAAATACTGCCTGTGGGGCTGAGGAAGTGGGCGAGCAGGGATTTCATCCAAGTGGCATTCATTGCCCAAGTCTGCACCACAGAGCTTGGTGACAGGGGACAGACACAGAACAGCGCTGTCATTTCCTGGCTCTGGAACCTCTAGCATGAACCCAACCCCTCAAAGCCCTCTTATCTCTGGGGAAGACACACCACTGAGACACAGCCTCCGATTGTGGGGTCAGACATGTCTTTCTTAGCCAAGCAGTTGGCTGTCATTCCTGGAGCTGGCACAGTGCCTTCTTAGCCCTGCCCCTTCCTGCAGCTTCCAAGGACTTCCTTCTGCAGCCCTGAATCCACCCACGCTCCACAGAGTTCCAGAACAGGTCCTGTCCATACACATACATTTTCTTCTTACTTCTCCATCCAGGCACTTAATGGAGCAGGGATTCTAAGAAGGAGGAAAAAACTGGAACTGATCACAGCAGAGCCTGTTTCTTTTTGGAATAGTCTTTGATTTAGCAAGTCACATCGAGAATGCCTTAAATCAAGAAAAGCTAGACACAAGTCAGAGGACACTGGCTCTCCTCAGTGAAATGGAAGGCTGTATCAAAGAGGAGCTGTGTGAAGGGAGGAGGACTGTGAGGGGCTGGAGAGATGGCTCAGCGGTTAAGGCACTTGCCTCCAGTGCCTAAGGCCCCCAGGTCAATTCCCCAGTACCCACATAAGCCAGAGCCACAAGGAGGTGACCCTGGTGCTCTCTCTCTCTCTCTCTCTCTCTCTCTCTCTCTCTCTCTGCTTGAAAATGAATAAATAAAATATTTTTTAAAAAAGAGGACTGTGAGGCAGAGGGGGTTTTCCAGGGGAGGAACAGAGAGGGAGGAAGCCATGCAGAAGCCCTCAGGAGGCTTTTGCCGACAAGAGTGACCAGTCTCCTGCTGTAAGCTGTGGTCTGAACATGAACAACAAACACCCCGTGTTCCCCATGCTTTAGCCTGTCATCCACAGCCCTGTGGTGAGGGGATGGGTGTGGGAGGCAGGGCAGGGTGCAGAGACACCCATGGGACAAGAATAGGAGAGTAAGAGCATCCACGAACTGAAGTCGGCAGACATCAGGGCTCAAATGAGGGGTGTGGAGAGGAGTGTGAGACCCCTCTGAACCCCTTGGAGGCCTGTGAGGGTGACAGCAAGTCAAGGGGCAGAGGTCAAGTAGGAAACCAAAAACCTACACCGTCAACAAGTTGGCCTGTGTTTAATTGACATTAAAATTAGAAATTCAGTTTCTCTCAGTCACTTTCTCATTACTGTGAACAAATACCTGACCGGGAAGTAAGGAATGATAGGGTTTATTTCAGCTTACATTTCAAGGGGATATAGAGCATTATGGTAGGGAAGGCATGGCAGGCCTGCTTGTCACATCGTAGCCAGAACAGGAAGCAGAGGGAGAACAGGAAGTGGGGCTGGGCAATAAACCCTCAAGGCCCACCCCCCAGTGACCCACTCCCTCCACCTCCTAAAGGTTTCATAACCTTCCCAAATAGCACCACTAGGAAGGGACCAAGTGTTCAAATATATAAAGCCTATGGGAGACATTTTACATTCAAACCACAACAGTGTGTTATTTTTATTTATTTGCAAGGAGAGAGAGAGAGAGAGAGAGAGAGAGAGAGAGAGAGAGAGAGAGAGAGAGAGAGAGAGAGAGAGAGAAAGGGCATGCCAGGGCCTCCAGCCACTGCAAACGAACTCCAGATGCATGTTTTACTGTGCATCTGGCTTTATGTGGGCACTGGGGAATTGAACTCGGGTTGTTAGGTTTATGCAGACAAGTGCCTTAACCACTGAGCAATCTCTCCAGCCCACAACACCATGTTTCATGTGCCATTTTGCCACGTGGAAGTAATGCCCACTACACCGGAGCACCGAGACAGAACATGCCCACCATCATAAAAGTTCTTGGGACACTACTGCAGCTGTTTTCATTTTTAAAGGAGCGAGGATCCTATTGATGAGGGTTCTGTAGAGGAACAGAACCAATGAACACACACGTCTAATGTACGTCTATTGCACCTACATGCCCGTATAAAGGCTCACACCACTGGAAGCTGGGTAGTCCAACAATAGCAGCCTCTCAAGCCCAAGATGGACACCTCAGAACAAGGGGGAACAGGGATAGTCTCAGGCTGACACGGAAGACCTAGAAGCTTCCTGGAAGTCATGGGATGAGACCACAAGGAAAGGCTGAGGAGGTGGATGGAGTCTGACGTCCATGAATGGGGTCAGAGCAGTTGATGGCACTGTTTCCAGAAGAGTGGACCTGCACACGCCACTGGCTTCCTCATTTGCACTTTAATTTCATCTGGACCTCGGCCTCTTTATGGTACCATCCACATTCACGGCAGGTGATCCCTTGGGTGTTCTCTACTTTTCAATGCCTACTGACACACCCAGTAATTCTGTGCATTACTAATCTCCTAGACTTCTCTCAACACAGTTGTGTTGATGGTCAAGGTTAACCACTACATACCCTGAAAACATGCCAACTGTTAAAACAGAAATGCAATACCAGAGAGATGTTAGAAAAATAATTTAGCCTGGTGTGGTACTTGATGCCTTCGGGAGGCAGAGGCAGGAGGATTGCTGTGAGTTTGAGGCCAGCCTGAGACTACCTAGTGAATTCCAGGTCAGCCTGGGCTAGAGCAAAATCTACCTTGAACCCCCCCCAATGCTATTTTACACATACAACCCCCAAATATATGACAAACTTCAAACAATACCAAGACCATATATCAGATATATCAATAACTCAAAGTAGGTATAATTCACCAATTCAAAAATTCAGCAAAATCCAAAAATGTACATTCTCTCTCTCTCTCATACACACACACACACACACACACACACACACACACACACACACACACACATCTAGAACAAAGAGATTCAGAAAATGATAGGCAAAACATACCAGGTAACTGCACATTAATAAAACAAGCATATGGCTCATGGATCTTTGTATGTGACATAGTAGAATCTAGCCTGGGAACAGTGAAAGATAAACTTGCTGCTAAAGGCTACATTTCACAAGACATAAATAACAGTCAATATTTATGCAGACAGTGATACAACTTTGTGAAGCATAAACTAGAGAGATTAAAGCAGAGGATGGGAATGTACTACCAATAAGGAATGCTAATGTATTTTTTTTCAGGCTCATATGGATCAAATGCACAAAAATAACCACCAAATATATAGAAAGCCTAAGCAATGTTAAGGAGAGTGGAGCTTGGTATTAATGATAGCTTTACATGTCATTGAGGGAAATGCCTGCTTTTCAAAAAGTACACGGAACCTTAAGATTATTGGATCACATAAAAGATCAGAATTTTTTTTATATTTGGAAATTTTATTTATTTGTAAGCAGAGAGAGATAGAAGAGAGACAGTCAGAGAGATTTAGTGTGCCAGGGTTTCCAGATGCTGAAAATGGACTCCAGATGCATGTGCCACTTTGTGCATCTGGCTTTGTGGTTTTTTTTGTTGTTGTTGTTTTTGTTTTTTGTTTTTTGTTTTTGTTTTTTTTTTGGTTTTTCGAGGTAGGGTCTCACTCTAGTCCAGGCTGACCTGGAATTCACTATGTAGTCTCAGGGTGGCCTTGAACTTATGGTGATCCTCCTATCTCTGCCTCCCGAGTGCTGGGATTAAAGGTGTGCGCCACCACGCCTGGTGTATCTGGCTTTACTTGGGTACTAAGGAATTTCACTCTGTCGTAAGGATCTGTAGGCAGGTGCCTTAAGCACTGAGCAATCTCTACAGCCCAGAATAATTTTTCTAAGAAAGAAATATAGCACTCTGACTTCTACATAATAAAACTAGAAGTAAAATAACAAAAATCAGAAAACTAAGTAGCCTTTAAAAATTTGTTCTTGTTTTTTTGAGGTAGGGTCTCGCTCTAGCCCAAGCTGACTTGGAATTCAGTATGTAGTCTCAGGCTGGCTTCAAACTAGAATTGATCCTCCTACCTCTGCCTCCTGAGTGCTGGGATTAAAGGTGTGTGCCACCACACCCAGCAAAAAAAAATTTGTTGGGAGGAGCTGAACCCAGGACCTCACAAATGTTAAGCACATACTCGACCACTGGGGCATAGAACCCTTAAAATTTTAAAGGGTTCATTTTCTGTGTGTGCTTTACTGGTAGGATCAAAGCCAGGCTTTGCATATGCTGCACATATATTCTAGTATTCAACTCTCCCCTGAGTCTGAAAAAAAGTTAAAATACCCTTTTAAATACTTCATAAATTAGGATAAGCAAAATAGAAAATGCAGATATTCTTAGAAATAATGATAACGAAAATGACATATCAGAATCTTTACTATATAAAGGACACAATCAATATCAGAAAAATTACTGTCTTAAATATCTGTCATGGTTTGATCCAGGTGTCCCCCACAAACAAATGAATGTGTTCTCAGTGATCGATCCTCAGCTGATGGCAGTTCAGGAATTAGAACCTCGCTAGAGCTGTGTTGTTGGGGGTGGGCTTATGGGGGTTATAAACCAGCTTCCCCTTGCCAGTGTTTGGCACACCTTCCTGCCTCTGTTTGCAGTGCTGTGGTGGAGGTGATGTCCACCCCTCTGCTCATGCCATTCTTTTCCCTGCCAGAATGGAGTCTCCCCTGGAGTCCTTAAGCCTAATAAACCCATTCCTCCACAAGCCACTTTTGTTTGGGTTCTTTCTGTGCAGCAACAGAGAATGTTGACTACAACAATATCTATTTGATACCAAAGTCAAAACACAGGCATCAAACTACAGATCAATATTCTAAGCAATAGACATGTAAATATCCCAGCAAAATACCTGCAGAAAATTCCAGTAATCTATACATACAGAAGCTTATTTTCTGTAACAGTCATCTTCAAATGCTGAAGCAAAACACCCAGCAGAAGCAGCTCATGGGAGGAAAGGGTTTATTTCATCTTAGTTTGAAGAAGTTTCCTCCTCATGGAAAAGCATGGCAGAGCAGGCCAAAGGGCTGACATCTTCATACATTAGTACTAGAGTGGGAGCGGCAAGAGCCAGCTAGCTAGCTTAAACCAGCAAGAGTAGACTAATTAACCTCAGCGTCTGCCCTCAGGGACTGACACACTTCATCCACCTCTCCGAGACTCCATCAGCTGGGGATTGGGAATGAAGCTCAATCACAAACATGTGAGGCCATGGAAGACATCCCGTATTCAAGCCAAACATAGAAACAAGTGAGCTTCATCCTCAAAAAAACAACACGATTCAACACATTGAAGGTAATAATTAATCTACAGCAGTGGAGCAAAGGGCCAGAAACCCACATGATCATCTCAGCTAATGCGGAAAAGTCATTTAGCAGAATCCAGCATTGCTTCCTAATAAAACACTAAAACTGAGACAGGAAGAGAACTTCCTCAATCTGCTGAAGAACATTTATGGAGAAGCTATAGCTAATAACATACAGAATGAATGAACAGTTTTTCCTTAAGCCTTGGCACAAGGGAAATACGTCCACTTTCACTTCTTCAACATTAAACGAGAGATTCTAGCCACAACAACAAGGTAAGAAAAAGAACAACCACACATATTAGAAAAATAAGAGCAACAACAAAGGAAAGAATAAGAACAGGAGATCTGGGTTTGATAGCACAAGCCTTTAATCAATCCCAGCACTTTGGAGGCAGAGTTAGGAGCATCTCTGTGAGTTTGAGGTCAGCCTGAGACTACAAAATGAGTTCCAGGTCAGGCTGGGCTAAGAGTGAGACCCTACCTAAAAACAAAAAACAGGGAAATGCAAATTAAAACTACTCTGGGATTCCGTGTCACTCCTGTCAGTCTGGCTACCATTAAGAAAACAAATTACAATAAATGCTGGTGAGGATGTGGAAAAATAGGAACCCTTCTCAACTGCTGGTGGGAATATAAACCGGTACAGAGAGGTTCCTGAGACAGCTGAAAATAGATTTACCGCATGACCCAGCTATACCACTCTTTGGCATATATTCTAACAACCCTAGTCACTACCCTCGAGACACTTGCTCTTCCATGTTTATTGTGGCTCTGTTTACAATAGATAGAAATGGAACCAGCCTAGAAGTCCCTCAACTGATGAATGGGTAATGAAGACGTGGTTCATTTATATAATGGAGTACTATTCAGTGGTAAAGAAAAATGAAATTTGTAGGGAAGAATTATACTGAGGTAACCCAGGCCCAGAAAGCCAAATGCCACACATGTTCTCTCTCACATGTAGATCCTAACTACAAATGTTTAGATTTGTGTGTGAGTCAGAGTACAAGTCAGTATAAGAGGCCATTAAGCTAGAAAGGGGCTATAAGGGAGGGGGGAGGGAGAAGAGGGGAGACTTAAGGGGAGGGTATCATAGTCAGCCACACACTGCTGGGATGAATCTCCAAACCAGGCACAGTTTATTGGAGGAAAGTATTTATTGAAGCTGTGGATTCAAGGGAAGTTCCAGAACAGTGGAAGAGGCTGGTGCCCTTTCACAGGTCCAGGCAGAGAGAGAAATCCATCACCAACACAACACACAGAACAGCAAACAGGCATAAGGGGTAGGAGTGAATTTCTTCTCCTTTATATAGCCTTAGGGTATTGCAACCCTTTCCAAGACTTAATGGCTTCCTGAGTCTCTGGAATTTCCTTCCTTCATGGCCACACAGGAAAGGATGTTTACTTCTAGCATCTTTGAGCTTCTTTATATCCTGCCCCCTACTGAGAGGCTGCCTTCCTGTAAACATCTTCAGAGGCCCACCCAAGATTACTAAAAAGGTCAAATTGACAACAAAACCTAATCATCACAGAAAGTATTGTATATATGTAAATAAATGAACAGATTACTGGGGGTGCAATGGCCTAGTGGGGTCAAGGGAAGGGGTAAAGGAAGGGTGGGAGGAGGGTTAATCAAAATTCAAGAGGTTTAGAATTAACCATATGGAAACCTATTTCTTTGGATGATGGCACACCCAGAAGCCAGAGATTGTTACTAGAAAAATTGCAGTGCCAGGGATGGGATACCTTCCAGTGAGTTGTTGGCCAGGAAAGGTCCTGAGGCCCCAAAACATTACAGGCTATTGCCAAGGCTCTTGGTTGCTCACCAGAACAAGATGGTAAAACCCTATTGCTGAAGACCATATATGCTTGGGCTGCAGGTCACTGAGAAATCAAGCTGGAGCTGAGCTGGAAACCTCCTCCCTGTTAACCAGCTGACAGAAAGCTAGAAAAAGAAAAAAAGTCATAGAAAAAGCTATGACTGCATGCAGCCCTATGGGAGAGAGAAGTTATTAACAGTGGTGAACAGCAGTGGACCTTGCAAGCCTTAAGACAGGACAGCTAGGCCAAATCTGCCAACTGGTGCAATAGTGGCACGTCTATTGTGGGGGAAACCAATTGCTCTCCAATTGGACTGGAGGCCTGTTGCACAGGAGGGAATACATGCCTGGTACTGAAGACCTAGTCAAAAGCCTTTAGTGGGGGAGGTCATGAGCCCTAAGGGAGTAACACCTGTGGTTGTCTGGCTAAATGCATATATTATGTCCATCAAACTGGCTGATAAGCATTTTTAAATGTGTATACCCATACATTTATGCTACACTCACTTTTGGCTAGAGAAGCTTCTCTTTCCAGATGCTGTTACACATTGGATGTAAGTTGGATTGAATTTTTTTCATATAATTCAATATTTAAAGCTGTAGTGTCCTTAGAGGCAGGTTGAAATGATTAGTCAGTGACCACAACAATCCTTGTTGGACCCTCCTGTTTCTCTCTTGTTTTGAGCATTCCAGCAGCTTCTGGCACGGTGCTGGCTGCCCGACTGTGGGGCAGCCCCGGCAACACGTGATTTGCTTGGCAGCCCAGCTGCAGGCAGTTGCTGGGGTCCACGGCTTCTGGCGCCAGTGTGAGGTTCGCTGTTTGTTCTGCCAGTGGCCTCCCTCTGTTTGCTCTTGGCTGCTCTGCTCACTCACGGCTGCTTCTGCAGAGGGCGCTGCAGGCAGGGCAATGGGTTTGGCCGCAGCTGCTGGTTCATGGACCTGGGCAGGGAGGGAGCAGGTGACCTCTGCATGGCTGTGAGCCAGTGCCCACGGGAGTGTTGCAGAGAACACCCTCTGGAGAGCCCCGCTTATGGGCGGCTCTCCGTGTTACAGCTCTAGGAGTATGGCAGAGGATACTCCCTTGGAGAGCGCGGGCTCTCCATGTTAGTGTGTTCAGCTCATTTCTCTGGAGACTAACGGGAAAAGTTACCCGGGAGAGTGTGGTGGAAAGCTCTCTAGTTTATTGTATCAATACAGTTGGTTATATAGAGAAAAAGGGGAGAGGCAGGGGCAGAAACAGGCAAAGGAGATTGGTAGTGGTCAGCAACCTGTGAATGCCTGCTTTGCATAGATCAGCCCCAAGTGGACCTGACTCTAGTATTGAATGGTGGCAAAGGAACTGTCACCTTAGACTCTATTGTCCAGGCACAGTGGGGGTGAGAACATGGGGTTCCCTGCCAAGGGGCTCGGAAGTCTAGGATCAAAGGAAGGAGTTTCTCCAGGAAGCTTAGAGATAAGCAAACCTTAGACTTTATTGGGGCTTCAACTGGCCTCTACTTACTTTAACCCTATGCCCTCCATGTCCCTTTTATCAGTACCCCACATTTCTCCACCCCAGTCAAGTTATCCTGCTTGCCTGCTCCTCAGCCACCTCCTGGCCAGGTACCCGATGTGTCCTGGCACAGGTGGCTCCCGTGTATATATCTCAGCATCAGTCTCTTGCACTGAAAACCACCCTCATATCTCCACATCCATGACATGCCGTCATAGCTTAGCCCACTGGGAGCTTTGGGGTCTGGGCTGAAATCACCAATTGGGCTGTGGTACTGTTTATCATGAAAGTGACACTGGATTTTGTGGCGACTTTGAGAGTTATGGAGCCCTTGAGGACTCTTGGTTGGGCTTTAACCTGGGGGGTTAGGGTGCCAAAAAGTCATGGTCACACAGTGCTTACACTGTGACCCCCAGGTTCTTGTCTCGTGAACTCCAAGAATGAAATCCAGAGATCATGGAGGGTGAAGGTTAGAAAGATTTCATTATAAAGCTTAAGAGAAAGAACGAAGGCAGGGCTCCTGTAAGGCAGGAGGGGGTCCCTAGAAATGAGAAAACAACACCACCTGGTACCTCTAATTGTGGCTTTTATGAGGACTTCTTGAAGTAAAGAGAGATAAGGGATGAATGGATTTCCCCCTTAGAGGCAGAAAGAAATTTCCTGCTTAATAAAAATGCTCCTGACATTGGGGGGCCTGCTACCTGCAGCTTCCCAGTGACTTTCTTCACCAATGGGGAGGTGTGAGTTTAGCCAGAACTGAAGTTCTAATTTTACTCAGATGCATTCAAAATTACCAGTTGGAACTGGCACTGAGCTGTTAACTGAGTTCAAATCTAGAGCTCTCAGATCCAAAGAAATGTCAGTTTCTTTATAAGTGAGGCAGCCAGGGCCCTGACTGAGGTCACTTATAAGAGGTGGCAGTGACCAGAAGCAGAGGAGAAAGTGTTTGTAGCAGGTTGTGCTCAGGCGAGAGACTGAAGAAATGGAACTGGCCATTGGATGTGACCACACAGGAGCTACCTCCTCCCTGTTGGGGATTCAGTGACTGGGCCTGGCCCTCTGTGAGGCTGAGGAGACCCTCATGCTGTCTGCTGCTGGGGTGGGGATTGCAGAAGTGTGGTGTCTGTCAGTGGGAGATGGTGAGCCTGGATACACGGGCATTGGAATGGAGGAGCAGAAGGGATGCACACATGACCAGCACATGGAGGCTTCATCCCAGGAAAGGGAAGAAACGGACCCAGTGTCTGTGCCACCACCGCCCGGAGCAGCTTCAGCAGGAACATGTGTGTGCCAGTCAGTCAGCCTGACACCAGTCTCTATGTAGCCCAGGCTGGCCTTGGGCTGCCAGTGATCCTCCTGTCTTGGCCTCCTGAGGGTGAGGATCACAGACATGATCCCCTGCAAATTCTGGCAGGTGATCCCCGAACAAGGACAGAAGCTGACACGGCCCGGCCAAACAAACAGCTTATATTTCATCAGCCAACATTTCCAAGTGCTCATTTCATACACAGCGTATACATGGATGTGTGGGTACTGGTAAAATAGGGGGGAACCTGACCTGCCTCCTCCTACAGGAGGGCAACCTGTGGGCTCCTTCACAGCGCTTGATCTCCTGGCCTCCTGCTGTGGTGTGGGCCATGGCCCTGAGATACAGGCTGGAGACCTGAGCAGGTGGTCTCTCAGGCCCTGCATTGGAGCCTATGTTGGCTGAGTGGGTGGGGCATCCCAGGCCAAGGGTGTGCAGGCATGGTGCCTTAAGGGACATTGGCTCTGGGGCCTGAGGGTTGTCTGGGAATTCAGGCACACAGACTTGCTTCCCTGTGGAGATGGAGCTGAGGGACAGAGGCAGGAAGAGTGGGGTGTGAACACGAGACATCAGTTGATTGAAGGGACAAAAGTAGGGGAAATTGGTGCCATCAGTTGGCTGGGAACACCATAGGCACAAGTACCTCTGGGAAAATGGAGGAAGCAATTAGGACCTGGGTCCTCTTTTCTGCCATTTGCCTGGGGGCAACACAGCTGAGGACCAAGGGAGCCAACCAGAATGTGGGCAGATGTCATGGGCATTCTGGGGTCAACTGCTTCTTCCTGGCACACAGGATGGTGGAGGAGAAGAACTGGACTAGCAAACAAGGAGACTTCAAGTACAAACATCTTCCCCATGGGTCCTGAAAAAGGAGAGAAGGAAGGGGCTGAAGCAGAAAGGAGGAGAAGCTTTGGGGGTGACGCTTATCAAAGCAGATTAGGAAGGAGTTACGCGACATGGGCATCCCTGAGGAACCTGTCACCTGCTGGGGACCTGTTGAAAGCTGTGGCCGGGGACAGGCACTCACAGTCTTTTCTTCTCATGCTCACCTTGTCACGGCCAGGAGTTCACTAATGGCAATTGTTCGAGTAACATCTCGTCCTTTCCATTGAACTGAGGATGAAGAAAGAGAGAGAGAGAGAAACAGGCTGATCAGACTCATTCCTGAGCCTCCCCCTTCCATGCTGCCCTGTCTTCATTGGCTTGGGGCACAAAGAGGACTCGGATGGGGTCCTACCTTCCCCTCTAGTCTCAGCCTGTGACTGTCACCAGTGAGGGCTTCCTGAATCGGGGCCCATGGGAGACATCCTCTAACCCGCCCCTTCTCCTCTGTTATCCTTGTTTGTGATGCTGGGATGGAATCAAGTGCACAGCCCGGGAACCTGGTGAGGATGAGGTCATCTGAGGTCACCTGCTAGGACCCTGGGGAAAGGTGTCCTTGCCTGCACATGGTATACTATTCTCCAAAACATGTTGCCCGAGCAGTGGTATTTTTTTCCAGGGTACAGCTCCCACATCCAAGGCAGCTGATATGAAGTCAGCTGACCAGGGTTCAGAGGTTCTCCCACGAGGACGTCTTCCTGGCGCCAGAGGACCTGGAGGCAGTAGCCAGCCTGGAGAAGCAGGACATGCTTCCGGTTTCTGTTCACCACTTCTAGGCTCTCCCACATTCCTCCCACAACCAGAGTCTATCCTGCCACCTGGCAGCCTGGCTGAACCAGGAGATGCTGAGCACAGGGTGTTGTGATCACTGCCCCTCCCCTGGGGTGAGACCCACAGGCCACACCCACTCCTCTCTGGGGCCCAGGCTGGGCCAGCGTGAGTGTAGATACCCAGATGCCAGCCCATGTTGCTGGGTTAAACCATGAGCCTTTCAACTAGTGTCATCTGACTTTTGATTGTGACCCCATTTCTTAAACATGGACCCCAGTCTGGTGACAGACTCGTTTTCCCCATCCTCAGCAGAGCAGGTCTCACAGGGACCCTGCCTCATCTTGCTTGCTGTCTTCTCTGCACAGCAGCCCACAGTGCTGGATGCCCTCTGATGCTTCCTCCTCCCTGGAACAATGAGACCACATCTTCCCAGGGCACACACTAGTCCACAGAGGCCCCTGCTTCCCTTCTCTCCTCTTTTTTCCTGTTCACTGTCTCCCTCTTTGAAGACCCATCTCCCTTCCTCACTATATCTGCTCTCACACCTGATTTCCCTAATGCTTGTGTCTGCCGTCCTCCATGTTTGCATGGGGCTCCTCAGATCTCTCCTCCCCAGATCCGCCTGAAGATCGCCCCTCCCCAAGGCATGTCTATATATAACAAAACAGAGATTGATGTGATACAGCGGAGAGCAAAGACATCAGTGTTATGAGCACCTGAAGGTGAGCGCAGCACCATCCCACTCTGTGATGTGAGTGAGAGGAAAGCCTCTGGTCTGCAACCCCACTATTCAGTAAGTTGAGGCAGGAGCATTCTAGGTTCTAGGCCTAACTGTGCTAGAGTGAGATCAGGGCTAGCCTGAGCACCTAAGCAAGACCCTGTCTCACAAATCAGGTGAACCCCAAAACACTCAGACCCAGAATGCCTATAAAGAAAACGATAGGTACGACATTCCATCATGGGTGGGGAATGACTCACGAAACCCCCTGACTCCCAGGGGACCTATGGGTGGTTGATGGTTGCTGGGGGAGGGGAGTCTGTCCTTCAGTGACACACTCACTGGTAAGTCACCCACACTGCAGGAAATAACCCCATCCCCATGTTCATGCAGGTCAGCTAATGTAACTCAGTGGGTCTCACACACACACACACACACACACACACGAATCGAACATATGAGAGGGTTTCATTTAGAAGAAATAGGTTGAATAGGTTAGCAGGAACAGGAGGGAAAATCAGAGGGTAATGGAGGGTGCATGTGATCGAAATACATTCTATGCATGATACAGCCAAAAATTAAAATAAAAAACAACCCTCCAGAGGACTCTTCCCTGATCAGCCCTTCCAACTCACGACAGCCCCTCGTCTGTTTCTTTCTCCCTGATGATTGCTCCTCAGCAGCCTCACTATTACGTTGCCCCGCAGTTCTCAGACTTCCCCAGTAGAGAGGATTCTATCACGGTCTGTAAGCCCTCTCCATTCCCAAGCTGTGTCTACACATAAACCAGGCACTTTATATGTTTAGCCACTATTTTCCTAAGGTGAAAATGAATTTGTAACATTTTTTGCCAATGCCATATATTGGAACCCACTGGGAAAGGACCACACTGCAAGGTGTAACTGCCCTGGAGTTCACAGCCTTCCTCATCTACCATCTACCACGCTTTAAACTGCATTTGTCATCTTTTTTCTTATTATTTACTTTTTAGTTTATTTTTGTTTTTCAAGGTAGGTTCTCACTTTAGCCCAGGCTGACCTGGAATTATGTAGTCAGTCTCAGGCTGGCCTCGAATTCACAGCGATCCTACAGCGGCCTCCAGAGTGCTGGGATTAAAGGCATGTGCCACCATTCCTGGCTTGTTTCCTTATTAACATAAGTAAATGTTTATATGTTATGAATACACTATCTTCCCTCATGGGAAGTTTGCTACTGAGTTGCTTTTCAGTCAGCATTAATTTTGAGTATGTGACAAGCTGTCAGGTTCATGGTTTGGCTGAGGAGAGATAGTGTCCGATTCAAGTTTAAAAATTGATATACATCTAAATTTTCTTCAACTATTTGACTTAAAACTATTTAATCTGATTTTTTAAAAAAGCATATGTGTAAACTTATACATGATATAACAAGAATGTAAAGAGAGCCTGGACTTGCACCTCCATCCCGGTTTTGGGCTCTTTGGAGAGGGTTACAACCAGCCCGGCTTCTCATCGGTGAGCTGGGACACAGACTGCACTCAGCAAACTCTTTGCTGCTGTGTTGTGTGATATATTAATAGTGCAAGTGTTAGGTTTTTATACGCTTCTTTCCTTTCTCTATGCAACGTGCTTCAACAATTTGTCTTCAAAGTCTAGGAGTAAACCCAAGCTCTGATGGAAAACACTTGGTTTCCTTGTGGAAAAGCTCACACTCACTAAAGATCCGTCTCAAGAGCTCATTCATACAGCACAGGTGGAGTTCTGCAGGAGCTCCACATTCTATGTTACTCTTTAAGTTATTGCTTCCAGGCCCTGGATGTAGCTGAAAGACCCCACACTCCAGGGCAGTGGTTTTTCCCACCTCCCTCCAGGTAAGGTCTTGGTCTAGCCCAGGCTGACCTGGAATTCACTACTTAGGCCCAGGCTGGCCACAAACTCACAGCAATCCTCGCATATCTGTCTCCAGAGTGTTGGTGTTAAAAGCATGTGTCACTATGCCAACAGTAATTCTTAAATGACCTACTGAAGGTGTCTGGTAAAGTCTACATTTCTGAAGCCTAAGGGGTTTTTGGTCATCACTTCCACGTCTGAATTTCTCGAAAGATATTCTCATTTTATGATTAGGAATGCACCCAGGCTCCTGTTTTACCCATTCCCAGCGGTCTGGCGTGCACACACAGAGAAACTGGGGTTCCCTCTGCTATCAACCTTCCCTGATGGTTCTGCCCTGGCCTGGATAACTCCTGCAGAGCTGAGCTCAAAGAACTTTCACCTGGTGCCTCCTGGGAGATCCACCCCCCTTCTGAGCCTCCTCAGTGCCCTGGAGCTGTGGGTTGGGGGCTCCCCTATCCTCCACCAGGACTTTATCAACCTGGGGGCTGCAGGTCCCAGGAAGTAGCCATGGGCAGGGCATCCCTGCTGCCCCTTGGGCTGGCCCCAGGTGTGCTGGCTGTACCTGAATGACTAGTGGCACCCAGGTACGCTGGTACTCATCCCTGTACACGTCCACGTCCCAGATCCATAGGTATTGTGGGTCAGATAGGGCCTCTTCTGTGAACTCCTCTGGGTTGAATTCTGCCATGACTGCCAGGCAGAGCAAGCTGCTCGAGTCCCTGTAGTTAAGCCTCTGATGGTGACAGGGAAAGCCTGTGTTCCTTATAACAGCCCCGCCAGCGCCTCCTGGAGGCGGGGCTGAGCCACAGCCAGAAAGGGCATTTAGGCTGGCGGGCAGGGCATGGGGCAAGGGGCCCAGTGCATGGCTGGTGGGCAGAGCAATGAATCCTGGCTGAGTTAGGATTGCAGATTTGGACCCATCAGACCTCAGGCTTCTTCAGACCCCAAACCAGCACTGCCCTTCTCTGTAGACTCCCTAGGGGTCCAAAGGCACCCCAGTCTTTTCTTCTGATGGGAGGCCTTGGTCTCTGCTCCCCCTATGTTGGGACCCTCCTGTCCAAGTCCCCAACTGTGTGTGTAGCTGCTCAAGCCACACCCTGCCCTTGGTTTCTCTCAGAGCTCACACATGCTTCCTCCCACCTTCCTCATCTTCTGGATCAGTGTCAGAGAGCCAGACCTGTGTCTGCTCTCTCAGGTTCTCCCAGTCAACTTCGTCCTGTGCTTCTGGGTTCAGAGTCAATTACTTTTTAGCAGGACTGGGAAGTGCCCCTCTCTCTCGCAGGTGACTTCTTCCAAGGCTGTGATGGTGCTGTGGACATCTGAAGGCTGTTGGGAAACACAGTGTTGAAGAAAACATGGGATTTTTTTGTAGCTTGCATTCATATCTTAAAAGAATTTCATAATATAAATTATAAAGTATTTTATCTAGTATACTGATTGGGAATCATCCTTGAAAAATAAGATAACACAGAGATTTCCATTACTGTAATGCTCCATAGCAATAGAAGATATCTCGTCAAATGCAGATAAATTATTCTGTCATATCCAACATCCCTTCATTTATTTTTAATTTTTAGATATTTCATTTTTTATTTGAAAGAGAAAGAGGGGGTAGAAGGGAGAGAGAAGGACAGAGGGAAAGGGAGAAAGAGAGAGAGAGAGACTACACACTGGCACTCCAGAGCCTCTTTCTATTGCAAATGAACTCCAGACACATGCACCACTTTCTGTATCTGGCTTTATGTGGGCACTGGGGAATCAGAGGGCTCACAGGCTTTGCAAGCCGGCACCATAACCACTGAACCATCCAGAATGCCAACCTCCTATCATGATAAGGCACCAAAAGTGGAAGTACTTCCACGACCCTAAAAAGAACATTTATGAAAAGCACCAACTAATATTGTACTTAATGACTGAAAACTTTCCCCATAGGCACAAGGGAAATATGTCACTTTTTATTGTCCATAATGAGTTACATTATTTAATGGGCAAAAGATGAGTTGTTATCCCCAGTTCCCCAATGCCCCTCTTCCCCGTCCCCAATCAGCTGGATATCCTCCTCCGTGGGCGGTCTGGATCGGTCCATGGGGCAGGGGGACCATGGATAGCCTAGTAGTCAGCCCAGTTCCACCAGCCCTAGTATGTTGTTACTGGGGGGGGGGAATGTCTCTGGATATTCTCCCCCACCATGGCTCTCACAATCTTCCCGCCCCCTCTTCTGCTCAGTTCCCTGAGTCGTGGTGAGTATTAAGGCTGCTTTATTGTTGAGAACTTAGGGGTCTTTGTACTTCTGCTTTAGGTTGTGTCGAAAATCATTGGTGTCTGTCTCACTGGCTTATCCTGTGTTGAGTGATTGGCTGTCACTATGGGTCACTTGTTCATCCCATCATTCTCTGAGGGGTTCCATATGGATCCTCCACAGTAGGTCTGGGGTGGCTCATCTCTTGCCAGGATATCAGCTATCGGCCTGTGGTTCATTGGTAGGGTTGGATGAGCCACAGCTCTCTTGCTGCCTTCTGAAAGATACAAACAGAATCTCCATCGGAGAGTGAGATCAGTATAGGTTAAGTGAGATACACATTTCTGAATTAGCTAGATTCTACTGTTAGTAGCCTCTCCGTTAATCGTTCCCATAGTGCATCTCTCCTTGGGGGCCCAAGAGTCCGGATCAAAGTGCATATCACCCTAAGTCCCCAGTTCCAGTTAAGGGCTCCTTGTTCTTCAATATTATAGTAGAGGTTCTAGCCATGGTAATTAGGCAAGGAAAAAAGAAGAAATACCACCCTAATGGAAAAGAATAATGATCTATCACTTTGTATCCATTAGGATGGCCGCTCTTAAAAAAGACAAAATACTAGGGCTGGAGAGATGGCTCAGTGGGTAAAGGCACTTGTTTACAAATCCTGACTGTCCAAGTTTGATTCCCCAGGACCCATGTAAAGCCAGATGCACAAAGTCATGCATGTATCTGGAGTTTGTTTACAGTGGCAAGAGGTCCTGGTGCACCCATTTTCTCTCTCTCCTTGCAAATAAATAAATCAAAAATATTTTTTAAAAGATTTATTAAAAAAGAAAAGCAAAGCACATGTGGGCAAGGATGTAGAGAAAGATGAAGCCTTGTGCACTGTTGGTCGGGATAGAAAGGGACATAACCATTGTGGAAATCAACCAGGTGATTTTTAAAACATTAAAAAGAGAAATACCCTATGATCCAGCGACCTCGCTACAAGGTATCTTTCAAAAGAAATGGAAAATACGAACTCAAGGGGATAG
>PVHP010020633.1:8869-30496 GCA_004024765.1 Zapus hudsonius | reverse complement strand
CCATCATGAACCGGAAGCCTGCATTATTTTACTTATGTCTCATTTCTATTGCTGGCCCATTCTGCTGACCCAATGAAACCTCTTTGCTTGGATGGGAACAGACAGCTCCAGGGTATCTTGTCCTAACTGAAGACTGTGTGTGTGTGTGTGTGTGTGTGTGTGTGTGTGTGTGTGTGTGCACCTATTCAGGTGCACATGTATATGTGCAGGTGCCCCTGCATGTATGCATGCTTGCATGCATGTGGAAGCCAGAGGACAATCTCAGGTGTCATTCATTCCTCAGGTGCCATCCATATTTTGGAGACAGCATCACTTATTGGCCTGGAGCTCACCAATTAGGCCAGGCTGGCTGGCCAGTGAGCCCTACCTGTGACCCATCTGTCTACCACCCCAGAGCTGGGGTTGCAAGTATGTGCCACCATGTACAGCTTTTATTTGCATAGGTTTTGGGGATGGAACTCAGATCCAGTATGACAAGCACTTTGCAACTGAGCTATCTCCCCAGCCTGGACTTCTCCCTAAACCTGCTCCATTCTAAATCTTTTCTATTTTTTAAAAAATATTTTATTTATTTATTTGAGAGAGTGTGAGAGAAAGAGACAGATATATAGAGAGAATGGGTGCACCAGAGCCTCCAGCCACTGCAAATGAACTCTAGACACATGTGCCTCCCTGTGCATCTGGCTTTAAGTGGGCACTGGGGAATCAAACTTGGGTCCTTCTGCTTTGCAGGCAAATGCCTTAACTGCTAAGCCATCTCTCCAGCCCCTTTTTTATTTTTTTTGAGACAGAGTCCTGTTCTTTTTCTTTGTTTTGTAAGGAGAGAGAGAGAAAGAGAGAGAGAAAGGGAGAGAGAATATGAGCATGCCAGGGCCTCTAACCACTGCAAACAAACCCCCAATGCATGTCCCACTCTGACTTTATGTGGGTACTGAGGAATTGAACTTAGGTTGTTAGATTTTTACAGACAAGCACCTTAACTGCTGAGCCATCTCTCCAACACTTCCCCACAGGTCCTGTTCTAAGGCTTAATGGCAATTTACTTTATGGTGACTCAGTCTTAATGTTTCCGGGGCATTTTGAAGATATCTTTAGCTCTTCCCTTCTCTCACATCCTACATCCTATTCACAAGCTAATGCCATTGACTTAACCTTTGCCAAATGTCCAGAGTTCAACAACTTATTACCATCATCATGGCTACCAGTCTATCATAAGACACTGTGATCTCTCTCCCTCCCTCCCTCTCTCTCTCTTTCTCTCTCTCTCTCTCTCTCTCTCTCTCTCTCTCTCTCTCTCTCTCTTTCATACTCGGTATCTAAGTGAAGGCCCCACCTTCACCATTGTCCTGCCACCTTGACAAGAACCCTTCCCTGAATGCTCCACCCTGGCATGGTCCTCATAGTCCATTCCTCTTCTCTGCTTTCTTTTTCTTTTAAAAAATTTAATGGTATCCTTATGGGAGAGCGTATGGGCATGCCAGGGCAGGCAAATTCCAGATGCACATGCCTCTTTGTGCTGGATTTATGTGGGTGTTGGGGAATTGAATCCAGGCCACAGGCTTTGCAAGGAAGTACCTTTCACCACGGAACCATCTCCCCGTCACTTTTACTTTTTAACACTTCTTACTGGTGCTTATGATCCTGCTCACTTGTTGTTGTTATTTCTCTTCCACAAGCACAAGTTCATGTGAGGCATGGCTTTTGTTTTTGTCTGCTTTTCTCAGGGCTGAGTTTTCAGTGCTTAAGAGTACCAAGTGTTTGACATGCTCCCCGTCCCCTCCACCTGTATATACAGAACACATACACCTACATATGCTTGTTGTTGGATGAATGAATGAATGAATCTTTACAATGTCTAGGTCTTATTTTCCTCTCCTCCCCCAAATAGGGTCTCACTCTAGCCCAGGCTGACCTGGAATTCACTATGTAGTCTCAGGTTGGCCTCAAACTCTTGGCAATCCTCCCACCTCTGCCTCCTGAGTACTGAGATAAAAGGTGTGCGTCACCACACCCAGCTTATTTCTTCATTTTATAGGCATGGAAGCAGAGGTTCAGAAGACGCTCACCCCAAGGCGCAAGGACAGAGCACAGGTGAGTGTTAGCGTTGGGAGGAGTGAACTCCTCCCAAGTCCTATGGGGAGAAGGAGCCACTTTTTCACAGCCTGCCAGTTTCCTGTGACATGTGGCCGCTGCACATGATGCTGTAGTCAATGATCAACACGAGTCTCAACTTCATTTTCCTCTTGATACAGGGTCTCATGCTATCCAGCCTGGCTTCAAACTCTTGGGCTCAAGTGATCCTCCTGCCTCAGCCTCCCAAATAACTGGGACTTCAGACATATGGCATCGGGCCTGACTTCAAGTTCGAGGCCAGAGGTCTTCTATCTCATTCTCCAAAGCTGTCTGGAGCACAACACAGTCACCCTGCAGGAAACCAAGAAACATCAAGCAGCACTTGCATGGTAAAAGGCTGAAGGCTCCACAGCTTTGGGGTTCAGTGTTCCCACTGTGAGCAACCCCCAGTGGGAAGATCCGTTTCCTCAGGTGTTTATCACTGAACTGTAGCGAGAAGTTCAAGACAAGGCTCTGGTGAATGATGGGAAGAGGTATGGAAGGAATCAGGAAAGTCTGAGGAAGCAGTGACCTGTGAGATTGGAAGAAACCAGGGCAGTGTGGTGTCCTGGAGGTCAGACATTTTTCTTCAAAGAACATCACGGAAATAAGATCAAAAACTGATCTTTATGCAGTAACAAGGAATCTCCCTTGAAAGCATTAAGATGCGATTTTACTAAACCCAGACATGTCTTCGAGGGGAAGAGTTAGCGTAGAGAGGATGGTTCGTCCTCTTCGTCCTGTTACAGGGTGTTGCTGGGGTTCAGGAAAGAGTCCTTGACCCCTGAACCCTGTGTTCATGTTTGTATTTAATCAAATAATTTGGTAAACTGAACTGAGAAGGATAATTATGAAATGATTATATTGACTGAGAGAAGTATAAAACCAAGGGAAGGAAAATAGATCACCATGTGATCCGAGAGTCCACTTTGGTGGACTTAGAAGAAACATGAAAAGAGATTTAGAGAGAAAAGAAAGTGTAGAGGGTTCGTGCCGTGTGGAGGGCAGGAGTGGGTAGAGAGCCCATGTGGGAGTAGAGGCTTCTCACCTGGGCTGAGCCTAGAGGAGACTCACCAAGAACCTGGAGGCTCAGGAGTGATGAACGGGCAGCCAAAAGAGAAGACTTGTCCCCTGGTAAGGGTCTATTTATAACCCAACTGTGGTGGGCTTCACCTTTAGGCTCAGGGGAGCCAGAGTGAGCGCTGATTGCTCTGGCTAGGGGCTGAGCTAACCCCAATGTCAGGATGAGATTTAAATTCAGGAAAGGGGAGCTCCCTCCCAGGGAGGAGGTTGGGTGTGGAAAAAAATAGGTCTAGGGAACTCCTTTAGGCAAGAGATAAGGAGAAGCCAGATCCTTCTGCCTTTTACTGTCAGGGGCCCAGGCACCCCAACCACCTCAGTCTTGAGTTCAAAGCTCTCCATACTGGGCATAGAACCCAGGACCTTGTACATGATAGGCAAGTGCTCTACCACTGAGTTACATCACAGTCCCCAATAGAAACACCTCATATGAGTCAAAGGGAACTTAACAAAATGACTTATAGACATGCAAGCACAGACTAGAACTGCCTGCAAAGCAGCCATGAGGGGTACTTGCCCCATTCACTGAGCAGATGATGTTCTATGGGCAAGTGACATGCTGAGGGGGGCGCGGCGACACGTAAGTGTGGACTTTGGACCTGTGTTTATTCAGCAGTCGTGAAGTTGGCCTTCACATTAGGGGAGAAAAATGATAAATTATTCATTAATTTGTATTTAAATTGGCTAGCTAGCTAGATAAAAATTAAGCGAGAAACTGTCCTCTGTCTTCTTCCAAATAAACTTCAAATAAATCAAAGATGAAAAGGAAAATGAAGCAGCCCCTAAAGTATAGAAGAAAACAAAAGAATGTTTTAGTAATCTTAAGAAAGACAAAAGACTTGACAGATTTAATTGCATAAAAAGGAAAATTTTCTATAGAAAAAAGACACCATAAAGTTTAAAAAAACACATGCTACAGTGGAAGAAAAAATATATATGGAAGCGTTAATAGCACTAATATTAATTTTGGAGTTGGATGTAGGAGTAAAGTTGAGGGCTAAGTAAATACTTCAGTGAAAATAAAGAGCCTTGGATTCTGTCCCTCCACCCAAGCCTTCCTGCAGGTGTCTGCCCCTTTCCCAGGCCCCACTGGGTCAGGCTTGCTTCTGAATACCAGGAACCGAACTCCTTACTACCCCACTAGATGGCTCATCCTGGTCGAACTGTCCCCTCCTGGGCATAGGCAGGGGATGCCAGCCAGGAGGAGCCATGGGAGAACCCTCCCCTCCAAGCCATTCTGGGCTTCTGAGCTGGGAGGAACGGATAGGACTGGAGGCTAGTGGGGAGGTGAGGAGCCCAGCCAGAGGGTTAGGGGAGAGGGGAAGGCTGAGGGCAGAAAGGGAGGGGTGACAACCGAAGGAAATGGGGGTGGGAGACATGGAGAGATCAATTGGAGGGTGTAGGGAGCCAAGGTGGGGTACTGAAGAGGGTGCCCCCTTCAATACCCTCCTAATCCTTTAGGGTACAGATTTCCCTTTGCTTGTTTTCAGGGAGTAATGTGACCAGTGAAGGCTCACCTTGTGACGTTGGTTACTGACCTGTTTCAATGAGAGATGGCTTAGTGATTTTCTCCTGAGCCACCCAGTGTTAGGCATTGGGTCTCCTGTGCACAGGCACATTTTCGTGAGTTTTACAGCACTGAGAGAAGGCACGGGTTTAGAATGGAAAGCCACAAATAACAGGGTTTTCTGCCAGCTCTAATCCATTGCTTTTCAGGAGGTCACAGAAACCCAGAGTGTGGGTTTCTTGGGTTTACAGAGCCCGCTGTGGGCCAGGCACTATGCCAGGCATTTCGAATATGGGGTTGACAATGGCTGTGCCTTTGTTAATTTAATATAACACCCAAACACAAGGTCATTCAGCGTTCCAAAATACAACCGCCTTTGGATCAGCCTAGCCCATTTCAAAGCTGCTGAAATCCCTTGCTTTCTTAGCTTTTTATTTTTGATACTTAGCCAAAGAGAGAGGGGGGGCAGGAATCTCATCTCATCATAAATGCAGTGATTTAATCCACTTCTACTTTTTAAGAATTCCATTGAACTTTTCTTATGGGGAAAAAAACCCCACTTTTTTTTTTTTTTTTGGCCAGGACAAAGGGAAATGTTACAGACACAGAGCAGAGTTAGTGCTGTTTAACAACATGTTGGGGCTGGAGAGATGGCTCAAAGGTTAAGGGTGCTTCCTGGAAAAGCCTGACAGCCTGGGTTTGATTCCCCAATACCCAAGTAATACTAGATGCACAAAGTGGCGCTTGCATCTGGAATTTGAGAGGCCCTGGCATACTCAAACTCACTCACTCTGTCTCTTTCTCACTCTCTCTGCCTGTCTCTCGAATAAATACATATTTTAAAATATATTAACAGGGCTAGGGGATGGCTTAGCAGTTACAGGCATTTGCTTATGAGGCTGGGCTTGATTTCCCAGCACCCAAGTAAAGCCAGAACCAGACCCAAAGTGGAGCATGCATCTGTGATCCCAGAGTACCTATGACAATGGGGCCCAGAGCCAGAGAATGCAAAGCTTGAAGGCCAGACTCATGTGCAGCAGCAAGCGACCGTGTACACAGAGAGTGGAGCACAGACTCCTTGAGGTTGCCTCGGATTCCACCATGGCACATACATGCCCATACATACACACACACACACAAATAAATAAATAAAATTAAAAACATTAATAGCCTTGTGCTTTGTCACAGAATGGCTGAACAATAATGAAAAAATTCCTGACAAAGGCCCAGCTTAGCTAAATCCCATTCCTGGAGGAAAAAGGCTTCTCCACCAAGATATCATTAAAAGAAATCAAATGGCCCAACCGACTGTCCACATGCCACTCTCTCTGGACTTGGGGACAACATTGTCATATGCCATGCTGAACTCTCTTCTTGGACTAGCACAGAAATCTCAGTGTATTCTGGAGGATCAATTTGGATTTTTGGGGACTCATTGAGCCAGCTTATAACTAGGAAGCAAGGGGACTTGGGTTCTAGTCTTAACTTCCCTTTTGAAGAGAATGGAATGAAGTGAAGAGACTGTGTTTTAGTCTCAGAGTGCTTGACAGGATGAAGTAAGTTCATTTCCAGAGACGTATTCATTCATGATGCACCGAGTCAACCATTACCTTCTCAGTACGCAGAGGGCACCAGCGCTAGGGTGGCCCTTGGGCACAGTAAACAGTGTGAGCACTGCTCCCGGTTTTGTTGGAGCTCCCTGTCTGAGCTCTACTAAATGCTTAATTCACAGAAAGGTGAAACAATTCTTCTGGGCTTTAGTGGTGGAAGAAAGAGCAAAGGGTTCCACTTGCCTCACCTGACAGGTGGTAGGTAGGGGTGGAAGCAAAGACCCAGGTGCCCCTGCCTACCTGTAACCTTGAAGAACCTAGTCCCAGAAGTTGAGATGTCTATCTCCTTGTCGTGGGAGCAGCTTCCTGAGTTTGAGCAAGACACTGTCTTGCCCTGCGCTTCGACTTTGGGGGATGAGGGACGGGGCTTAATGAGACTGGAGCTCCTAGATTTGGTTCCAGTCCATGAGGATCCTGTCCTTAGTCTAGTCCTCTGGCCCTTGGGTACAGAGGCCACTACAGAGCCAGAGGCAGCCACGATCCCTTTCCAGGACAGGACCAGGCTGCTTGCTCAAATTGAAGAACCCATCTGCTCCCTCACTGCTGGTAGAGTTGCCCTTTTTAATAACCAACTATGGGAGATCCAATTAAGATCCAGAGCCTCTCCTCTCTTCCAGGGAGGCCTCACAATGGGCACTGCTTTTTTTTTTTTTTTCCTTTGCAGGACCGTGAGTGGGGCCCTTTGCAGGGTGTTTTTTTTCTTTTCTTTTCTTTCTTTCTTTTTTAAAAATATATAGACAGCAAGTAGCACAGAGAGAGCAAGAAATAACAATAGTAATAAAACTTTGGTTCAAAGAGCCTAGTCATAGGAGATTTCTTTTCCCAGTTTCCCCAAGGAAGGCTGTCCATAGCACAGACACCATCGGGCTGTGGCAGGCCTGCTCAGACAGGGGACGTGTGCTTCTTTGTTAGGATGGGCTGAATAGGATGTCCCTGCACCCAGACCTGGCCTCTCAGCTAACAAAGGGCCCCTTTGTCACCCTGGGCAAAGAGTGCTGCTGAGGTTGCCACAGCAACTCGGGGATACAGACTTAATGTGTAAGTGACATTTCAAATGGGAAGCGGGCATTCAAAAATTCAAATTTCTTTATGTAGAGTGGTTTCCTTCTTTGAGTGTTTTTAAAGAAACTACATAGCAAACAAGAGAAAAAAAAAAAGAATAACACAACCATAAATACAAAGCCAAGCCAACAAATAGAACTTGCCGGGTCCTCCTCTCTGGATAAGAAAGTTGGGTGAAAGCTTTATTTGGGCATTGTTGGGGGGGGCATGGTGAGCTGTGGATTTTCTTTTCTAGAAGGTAAATGGACACTTTAAAGAGATTTTAAAAATCGTCTTGGATTCTAGTCTCTAGACACAGGTTACCTTCTCCTTGTCTCTTTTAGGGGTGGTCTGCCGCACACTGGGACAGTGTCCACGGTGCTTGGTGTGTGTGTGGGGGGTTCTCTTGTGTGAGGAATCACCAGCATCTCTGCGGCTTCAGTGGCAGGCTAGGCAGTTATGCAGGGATGCTGCGTAGGGAGAGAAGTGAGCAGGGCTTGATGGAAGAGGGGAGAGGGAACCTGGGGGCTTTGTTGCTACTGGCTGGGTGAAATGGGAGAGGAAGGAAGGAAAGAAGATGGGAGAAAGGACATCTCTGCATTCTGCGAAGGGAGGGCAATGGAAATGCCGGGAGACAGGCTCAGATGCATTTACCCAACTGCCGCCATCAACACGAGATATTTTCCCTCAACGCCTTATTATGACAGTTTAATAGACAGCGTGGAAAGAGTATTGCAGCGAACACCTGTCTGCCAGCACCTGGATCCCAGCCATTAACATTTTCCTCTCCCACTTCCATCACAGGCTTATCTCTAGCCAGCCATGAAGCTGTCTTATTCGTGGGGGGGGCATGTTTCAAATTGCAGACATCCTTTCACTACCTCCTCCCCGCCAGCCCACTCCGAGATATATCAGAAAACATATCACTGGAGTCCAATGTTTGTTTAATTTTTCTTTCCATCTGAAATTTACATACAGTGAAATGTACAAATCTTCCGCTTCCATCCACCGAGTTTTGACAAACGCTTCTGCCCCTGTAATCCAAACCTTTATGAAGATGAGTAACATTGAGATCACCCAGAAAGTTCCCTCCTGCTTCTTCCCAAGTAGCCCCACCCCCTAGTACACACACCATTTTCTCATTTACTTCCCACTCACTATTTTTTGTATAGTTAAAAAAAAATTGTGTGTGTGTGTGTGTGTGTGTGTGTGTGTGTGTGTGTGTTTCGAGTACATGTAAGGTTGTGGGCATGCACTTGCCACGGCAGGCAGCACACGTGTGGAGGTCAGAGGACCACGCTCTGGTCAGTCTGCCTTTTCACCTCATGTGAGGCAGGGTTTCTCTTGAGCTGGTGTTGATGTTATGTGAGCTTCTGGAAAATTCTCCCGTCTGCCTCCCATCTTGCTTACAGCATGCTGGGATTCCAGTAGCCCACTATGGCTTCTGTCTTTGTACATGGGTTCTGAGGAAGATGGAACTCGGGTACTCAGGCTTGGGCAGTGAACACTTGAGCCATCTCTTCAGCCTTTACTTCCTATTCTGACAACATTCTCTTTCTATGTCGCTTTCAAGTTTTCATGGGAATTCAGTTTGCTGTTCACCTATTCAGTTCTTTCTTTAATCACCTTCTCTCTCAGGCACTGGGGAGTGTGACCCCGTAGGAGTTGGTCTGTAAGTACTGTGGAGCCAAGGGGTTGGGTTTGAATCTCAGATATTGTGTTTTCTCCAGAAACTCTCTTAGGTTCTCTGAGCTTTTCTTCCCTGACTTCTACTTTGGGGATGACGACATTAGCACAAAGCCCACAGGTTTGGTAGGTGGATCCCATGAGACAGCCCCTGCCAAACACTTAGTACCCATAACCATTCAATATTCACATTTGTCTCAAGGGAGGTAACAGCTAAACAGTGGCCTTCAACTGTTCAGGACTCTGAAACTCTTCAATCATGACTGGAGACTAAGCTGTTATCTGTCCAGTTTTAGTCATTAAACATCTCAATTTCATGAATGATTTTGGACCAGGAAATTTAGGCTTGTGTAAAATGGCTTCCCAAGGTCCAGAGCTCATGTAGAAGGATGTGACTGGAGAGTTGTACATGGTTCACTTTTGTGTTCCTGTCCTGATGGTTCCCACAAGATATACCTGTTTACAAAGCCACTTACAGGTGTAAATGGGTCATTACCACAAGTGGCCTTACTAAATTTCTTCTTCAAGGTGAGAAGTCACAGACAGCTCTGTCTTATTCTCCTTTGTCCAAACCTTGCATCACTGAAGTCACTGCAGGAGACAGAAAAATCGGGAGCAAAGGGTGCCTGGGAAATGGTATATCATCACCGTTAGAAGGGGGAGACGTTAGTAGATATCCTTTTGTGATAATGAAGGATCTTTAATATCACATATTCCAGAGTTCAGGCAGCCCAACCCTGAGGCCAGAGCTGAGCCAATGAAAGATGAGTCCAATGTTAGGACCAAGAAATGCCTATCTCCTTCACCTGTCTACCATCTGCACATCTCTCAGTGCCCAGCTCAGCACCACCTCCCTCAGAAAGGCCCTCACTTTCTATCTGTTCTACTTTGTACTCGGCTCTATCTGTTCATCAACCTGTATTTAATTGATGATATACCTGCCTATCTCCACTATTCACCTGTGTTGAACATAGATTGTCTTAGTCAAAATTGAATTTCTTCTCCCTAGCGTGTACTCAAGAATAATTTCATGTGGATAGCTATAGCTGATATTTGTTCTATAAGTTTCCAAGTTCAGGCACTTTAGTATTTTATCTTTGGGACTGGGGAGATGGCTCAGCAGTTAAAGGTGCTTGTTTGCAAAGCTTGTCAACCCATATTTGATTCCCCACTACCCACATAAAACCAGATGCACAAAGTAGTGCATGCATCTGGAGTTCATTTGCAGCTGCAAGGAGCCCTGGCACACTCATTCTTTCTCTTACTCTTTTTCTTTCTCTCTGCTAGCAAATAAATAAAATATTTTAAAGAAAATATTTGTATTTTGGGGCCAGGGAGTGGGCTTAGCAGTGAAAGGGTTTGTGCTCTGCAAAGTCACTTAACTCAAGTATGATCCCCAGCACCTACATGAAGCTGGAGGTGAAGTGGTACACATGTCTGTAATTCCAATGTGCCTACGGCGGTGGGAGGCAGAGTCAAGAGAATAACCAGCCTTCCCTGCAGCCAATCAAGACAAGGCTAAACAACAAACAGTAAAGAGAGACCTTATCTCACGTGTTGTAGAGAGAGAAAACCAACACTCAAGTTGTCTTCTAACCTCCATATGTGTGCTGTGCCATGTACATACCTTTACACACACACATACACACACAAATAGCATACTTGCATTTTACCCACTTTGGAAAGAATTCTATTGTAGAAAATACACATGCAGAATAAGATATGCTCTAATTATATCGGCAAACTTTGAGTATACTTCATTAAGAAAACAAAGAAAAGGCAGAAATAATAGTTTCTAAAATTATAAAACATTTTACAGTGATATATTTGAAATACCAAGAACATTTGAAAATGAGGAAAATTTGAAACATTTTAGAAAAATATAACATCAAAATTAATGAATAAGATAAAAACCATAATTATTCAATTAAAATTTAAGAAGTGAAATCTGGGGTCAAGATTTTTCTCTACCTCAGTAAACAAAGCCAGTAGTTTGGCAAAAGTGGCACAAAGAAACTTTAGATGAATTTCAATTATTAACATAGATACAAGTTGAATTTAGCAGCATATTAAAAATAACATGATCAAATGAAGTCCCCAAAATTATCTCAGGAATTCAAGGGAAGGACTGTTATCTAATAGTAATAGATTAAAAGGTAACACTGTGATGATAATTTCAGCAGATGCCAAAAAAGGGTTTTAAACTATAACTAGTTCACACTAGAATAAATGTTTTAGCAGACTAGGACTAAAATGGAACTTTATCAATCAATAATCACTGAAAAACTTCCAATTAGCAACTACCTTAATGACAACATGAAAAGTATGAGAAGTCTATTCATTAGATGAACAGACAAAAATGGCCAAACACACCAGTTCTGTTTACCACTTACTCTAGAGGTGCTGGACAATGCAATAAGAAAAGATAAAGATTAATGAGATTTTTTTTTCCAGATAGGGTCTTGTTCTAGGGTCAGACTGACCTGGAATTCACTATGTAGTCTCAAGTTGGCCTGAAACTCCTACCTCTGTCTCCTGAGTGCTGGGATTAAGTGTGCACCACCATGCCTGACTAAGATTAATTAGTTTAGTTTTATTTAATCATTTGTAACTTTATACATGTATCAAAACATCTTATTGTACATTCATCTCTATCTCTATCTCTATCTCTATTTCTGTGTCTATATCTATCTATCTACATACCTATGCTGAGGAAGAGACAAATGGAAAGGTCAGATGATAAAATGACTAAAACAAGTGCAGAATCAGGCTGGAGAGATAGCCTAGTGGTTGAATGAGCTTCTTGTCAGACAGTATGAGAGCCTAAAGGGGCCTGAGACTGCCCAAGTTTGAATCTCCAGAGTCCTTGCAAATAGCTGGATGTGGCTGTACTTACCTGTAACCACAGTCCTGTGAGGAACAGACTGGAGAATCATTGGGTCTCATAAATGAGAAGCTCCAAAATCAGGAAGAGACTCCACAGTAAGGAGAGTAGTCAGGTGAGTGAGTGCTGGAGGAAACCACCCAATATTCTCCTCTGGCTTCTGCAGGTGAGCCCATGTGACACTGTACCAGCACATACAAGAACACACACACACACACACACACACACACACACACACACACACACACACAAAGACCAAGAAGAATCAACATCTCTGGGAATAACATGATCACACAGTAAGTAAGAGAAGTCACAGGAAAAACAGAATAAATAATTTTCAGTGGTATTTTCTGGATACCAGATACACACCTATCACTTTAATAACACTCCTATATATTATTAGTATAGATTAGAAAGGTTAAAATACTTTAAAAATTATTTTAAAAATATTTTATTTATTCATTTTTCAAGGAGAGAGAGAGAGAGAGAGAGAGAGAGAGAGAGAGAGAGAGAGAGAGAGAGAGAGAGCACACCAGGGCCACCACCTTGTGGGTCTGGCTTATGTGGGTACTGGGGAATTGAACCGGGGGCCTTAGGCACTGGAGGCAAGTGCCTTAACCGCTGAGCAATCTCTCTCCAGCCCTAAAATATTTCTAATACTACTTATAAAATATTTTTATTTATTTATTTTCAAGCAAAGAGAGAGAGAGAGAAGAGAGATGGAGAGAGTAGGCACACCAGGGCCTTCAGCTATGGCAAACGAACTCCAGATGCATACACCTCTTTGTGCATCTGGCTTCACATGGGTACTGGGGAATAAAATCCTGGTCATTAGGTTTTGTAAGCAAGCGCCTTAACTGCTAATCCATCTCTCCAGCCCTAAAATATATTTTATATATCAAAGTTTCACTTCTCCCCAAGTTAATTTAATAATTGAGTATAATTCCAATAAAACATTAACAGGGATTTCATTCTATCTTAACTTAAAAAAAAAAAAACCGGGCATGGTGGTGCATGCCTTTAATTCCAGCACTGGGGAGGCAGAGGTAGGAGGATCACCTCCAAGTTCAAGGCCAGCCTGAGACTACATAGTGAATTCTAGGTCAGCCTCGGATAGAGTGAGACCCTACCTTGAAAAACCAAAAAATAAAATAAAAATAAATCAGAGAGCTACAATGAGGTGTGGTGTCTATACTTGGGGGCCATGTATTCAAACAAGCTACTTGCAGATCCTGCCTACAACATGCAGTGAGTACATGACTTGACCACTCTGTGCTTCAGCTCCACATTTGAAACAGGGATATCAGCAGTCTCCACTTCATGGGGTCATTGTCACGATTACAGAGGAAGTGGAACTGCAGTATGCATCAGCTTGCCTGGTGCATGTCTGGGAATCAGTAATTCTTGGCTGTTGTTAGTGTGTCTTTCTATATCCCTCTAGATAGCAACATCTAGTCATTTCTGATTCCTTTTCTGAGTATGGCTCGTTCTCCTTTAGCTTTGTTGATTTCTCTCCCTCTGTAACCAGCTAGGCATTACCACTGGTTTTGGAGAAACAGGAGCTGAGGCTCAAAGAGGTACAGTGCCCCTTGGCTGGGCAGAGCTCAGGATTTGAATCCAGAGCACTGATGTCTCATCTTGTGTTCCTCTCCTGTGCAGGGGCCTGGACAAATCACCTCGTGCCAGAGTCTCCACCATATGCATTGGCCCATTCACTTTCTGCCCAGCAGATATCTGCAATTTCCAGGGTCCCAGAAATACCAGGGACAATAAACACCCAACAAGTTCCCGAGGAGGTGCTTGTATGCACACACCTGGATCAACTTGTAACATGACAGGGAAACCCTGCATGACTTCCCTAGTAGACATCACACCAGCCTCCTTAGAGCCAACCCTTTAATCAGGGGAGGGAGTGGCAAAGGGGACCAGCAAGACTGATGGTTGCTGTTGCTAGCAGACTCCAGGGAATCCAATGACAACTGAGCTCACATGGGCCTCCAAACCCTGGTGCACATTGTTTTACAGCTCTGGCTCTAGTTGGTGAGACCAAGACAAGTGGGAATGTGGCAATGGGAGTGTTACAGGTGACAGCCCCCAAGCTTAGCTATGTAGTTCTGGCCCTGCTATTCATTCTGGGGTGTTAGGCATTCCTCATGGTCCTAATTTTTCTCATTTGTCAATGGCTGTAGCACTTTTATTTCCTGAACTCAAGGGTATTTGTGAAAATTCAGCGCTCTACACTTTGCAACAGAGGCATCCATAAGATACAAAACAAAAGGAAACAAAACCAAACATACAGAAAACACTAAAATTAATGGTGAAATATCAAGATTTCTTTTGCACCCAGGAAAGAGATAAGGATTACTGTTCTGCTATTATTTCTTTTTTCTAATTTGTATTAGTAATTATGGCCAGTGAAACAAGGTAAGAAAACGAAACAAAACGTCTGAGCATTAAAAAGGGAAAGCAAACTTTCATTTGACAGATGAGACAAAAAACTATTTTTAAAGACAAACCATCTATGAATAAATTGCTAGAATTAAGAAGAGAGTTTGGTGGTGTTGCTGGGTATAAGCACATTATGTAAAACTTTATTTCTAATATATTCCAGGTCTGTATTGTTGAGGAACAATCTCAAAATTTTGCAATTTATAATAAGTCAGGCATGGTGGTACTCTCACTTTTAATCCCAGCACTCGGGAGACTGAGGAAGGAGGATTAGAGTGAGTTTGAGGCCAACCTGGGGCAACAGAGTGAGTTCCAGGTCAGCCTGGGCTAAAGTGGGACCCTACCTCAACAACAACAGCAAAACCAAAAATAACAATAAGCACTTATTATCTGAAATGGTTTTATGATGTTGAAATTTTGTTGTCAACTTGACCTGTTAATAATCCACAGTAATCTTGGGTGGGTCTCTGAGGTTTCTTAGGAAAGATTAACTAAAGGAGGAGGTCCTTCCCCCAGAGTGGGTGACCCTCTAAGTAGGGGGCAGGGTATAAGGAAGTTTAAGGGGCAGGAAATGTCTTCTCTTCCTTCCCCCTGCTTGTTTGCTGGTGTATGTGGTGCTGGTGATGGCTTCTCTTTCTCTGTTTGGACCTGTGAGAGCCAGCCTCTTTCACCATTATGAAGCTTCCCCTGGATCTATAACTTCAATTAAGCCCATAACTGTGCCTGGTTTGGAGGTTCATCCCAGTGGCATGTGGTTGACTATGGCACGTTTCTGTACATTTTGGATTCAAGAAGGGCTCAAACGTGCACTTTCCAGGTTCTTTGTGGGGTTGTAAGTCAAACAGTGGGTAGAATGGAACAGTCGGGTTTGGTTCAGCTGGGGACCAGTGCTGGCCCCTCTTCACTTAGTTTCAGGGTCTGAGCATGGGGTTTCTCTGTGTGTGTCAGATTGGGCCTTTTCAAAGTCTGGGAGCCTAAGTCTTCTGCCATGGTAGCTTAGAACTCCAAAGAAGCTGTATCCACTTTTATGACCTTGTCTCAGAAGTCATCCAGTATCACTTCTACCACTATCTGTAAAAACTACTCACCAAGGGCTGGAGAGATGGCTCAGCAGTTAAGGAGGCACTTGCCTCCAGTGCCTAAGGCCCTGGGTTCAATTCCCCAGTACCCACAGATGCCAGGTGGTGGCCCTGGTGCGCTCTCTCTCTCTCTCTCTCTCTCTCTCTCTCTCTCTCTCTCTCTCTCTCTGTTTGAAAATGAATAAATAAAAATATATATAAAAAAACTACTCACCAAAACCAACCATTGTGAAGGGGGAGGTAATCAGATGCCACTACATGGGAGGAGAATCCTAGGATTTATGGAGCCATGAAATCGCCACATTGCACTAGGAATACATGGAACACAAAGTATTTTTAATAGAATAAAAAACATAAGACACCCAGGTGTAAAGGTCATAAAAGATGTGCCGGATTCTTACATACAAAATTACAAAACATTGCTGAGGAAGCTTTTAAAGAAACCTTACATAAGCGGACATACCATGTTCATGGATAAAACTAGTTCACGTTGGAAATGTCAACTTTGTTCAGACTGCTCTAAAGATGCAATGTAATAACTAGGAAAATTCCAGGTTTGTGTGCACATGTATGCAGATAAGCAAACAAGCTGGTTTAAAGATTTCTACCCAATAGCCAAAGGAGTCTGAACAAAGTGGATCGACCTGTTATATGGGATCTGAAGATTTATGATAAAGTTGATCATAACAGAACAAAATAGAGAATGCAGAAATAGCCCCACGTGCAGAGAACAACTTGATTTATTTATACCAAAGTACTGAAGTGTGTGTGTGTGTGTGTGTGTGTGTGTGTGTGTGTGTGTGTGTTTGCAATGAGTATTGCTGGTCTAGTGAAGTTATTCAGAAGGGAGGAAAAAGAAGGGCCAGGGGAAATATCTTTTGATGAGGTGGGACACCCTATTTCTAGAAACAATGACTGCTGAAACTTATTTAGAAGTTCTTTACTTTCTGAATTGTGATTTCCTTTTGTTGTTCTCAAATCTTCACTGAAAGACTGTTTCCTGTCCCTAGCGTGCATCCCTGGATTTTAACCGTTACAAACAGTGATTTTTAACAGTTACAAGTAATGATTTTAACAGTTACAAATAGTGATCCCAGCTCTAAACCACGACCAGCAAAGCCCAAGGAGCACCTGGGAGCAAGGACCTGGAGCCCTTTCTCCAAATGACATAAAGTGGACTTGTGCCAACAAGAACCCTGTTAGGACTTCTGCCTTCTTCCCAGGCAGGGTCAAGGCTACTCCTGGGCCTTCCTGGGAAGGAGAGCAGTGGGTGGAGCTTTGGGTGGGAGATGAAGTAGAGACTACTCCTATACAGGGTTCTTGCAAGAAAATGGGCCCAAGCTGTCTAGCAACCAGCCAGCAGCAGAAGAGTTAGGAGCGCAGGAACCTGCTCCACCTTCCCTCACTTCCCTGGCTGGCCAGTGAACCATTTCATTTCCTTGCTTTACTCCCTCCAGGAGGCCTTGAACGATTCCCACTCAGAGTCTAGTCTAGACGCTGCTGTGCAGGGCTCCTTGTCTCCCCTGTTCCTATCGTTAGAGAATGGGGTCCTTCCGCACGGGCCAAGCGCTTTCAATTCTGGGTGTTCTCTGTTTCTGACGCAAGTCCTTGCCTGGGTCTCCCATCTATAAAATAAGTGTATGCTCTCTGTCCCCTAAGCCCTTTGGAGTAAGTAACTCAGATCAGACAGGTGGAGGATAGATCAGCATCAGATCCAGGGTCCAGGCCCCCACGTAAGATAATACCCATCTTGGAAAGTGTTTTGGTCATCACCTTCTTCTCCCCTCCCCCATGCCAGGTGAGGGGTGACGTCGCCCCAACTATTTAGGGTTCTGAAGAGAGGTGGCGTCCAGACTTCTTCCCCTCACCCTAGGTGACGAATGGGCGGGACAGGAAAGATTCACCTTGACAGACAGGCGCGCAACTCTTGGGGAGGATAGCTGAACGGTGGCAGGACGGGGGCGGGAGACACCGGGCGCCCGGACACCCGCCCCTCGCCCCCGGCGGTGCCCTGGGCCGGAACAATAGCGTGCGCGGGCGGGGCGGGGCGTGGCCTCAGCTCCAAGCCCCGCCCCCGGCCCGTCCCTTGCGCTCGCGCTGGGCTCCCACCGCCGCCCGCCCAGGCACTGCCCGCGGGAGCCGCCGCCGCCGCCGCCGCGCCCGCCATGGACGTCCGCCTGTACCCCTCGGCGCCCGCGGTGGGCGCGCGGCCCGGGCCTGAGCCGGCCGGCCTGGCACACCTGGACTATTACCACTGCGGCAAGGTAGGCTGGGGGTGGCTGGGGCGCCGGGGACCCAGGCCGGGGCTCCATGGTCCTGGGCTGGGACCCAGGACCTAGAGTCACCCGGCGGCTGCGGACGCTGGCACTCTAGGGCGCACATGGGGGTGGGGAGCCCACTTATCAGCCTCGCCGACGGGCACGTGCGGCTCGCACCGCTCCCCTCGCGGTCACACACACACACACACACACACACACACACACACGCCCTGAGTTGTTCAGATCACCAGCAGAAGTCACCCCGACAGCCACCCGCACGACGACACCGTGACACGCACTCACGCCTTGCATTCATTCACAAGCCGACGCGCAGTGACCCACGCGACAGCCGCGCGCACCACTCACAGCCTTTACGGTCCCACGCAAGCCACCCTGATAAGCATTTAGACACGACACGCAGCCTCGTGCCCACGCTCGCGGTCACCTCGCCACATCCAAGGAACCCATCCACACACGCGACGCTGCCCACACACGGGTTCCATGCCCCAATCCGCTGTCACACCAGTGACAACTGGGGACAGCCACACAAAGAAGTCTCCAACAGTCAAGCGCACACTCACAATGGCCCACAAGTGCACACACCGTCACACACGGCCGCCCTCGGGACGGGGAATCTCAGAGACGCATGGCCCTGACGGCCACCCAGGCACCTGCGGTCACACTCGGGGACAGCCTGGGGCTCCGCACCGCCCTCCACTCCCCACTCCCACACCTTGGCTGTCCACACTCGCGCGCCGGGTTTTAATTTCTCGGCCCTGTTCACTAATTGGGCCGTTTTACTAATTGGCCGTTGCTGCCCGGGGGCGCCTTGGATTCCTCGTTGGCCAGGCCAATCAAGGCCGGTCCCCTCTCGGAATCGGGGGAGTGGGCGTCCCTCCAGATTGAGGCTGCAGCTAGGACATCTCTTGCCCTCATCTTTTCCAAGATCGCTGTCCCCACACCCCAGCCAAGTCCCCTCCGCGCGGCGTCCCGTGCGTCCAGGAGGCTCGCGCGCCTCGATCCCCTGACACTCAGCGTGGGACTCCGGCTCCCCACGGAGCCCAGCGGGACGCCGCTCTGTCCCCGTTCTCTCCTCGCCGGAAAGGGAACTTTGGAACTTAGTTGGGAAGCTGGACGGTCTGTGCACCTCGCGGGTCTGTGCATCGGTCCGGGGCCCGACTGGATCCGAGCGAGGCTTTTCGTCATTCGGAGCCCGGATTGAGCTGCGCGGTGACTTTCCCCGCGGCCCCGGCGCAGACGCGCGGGCTCCGTGGCGCTGCGCGGTGAGTGCGCGTTCGATGGCCGGATGGACGGGCAACCTTCTGGGGTCTCGCCCCTTCCCCACTGGTTCTTATTCCAGCCCATTGCGGTGGGGATGCTGTGGGAGGAGGGGCGTCCCGCGCCCATCGCCGGGCCTCCGATGCTGAGCCAGGCCAAGTGCGTCTCCGGGTCTTAGGCAAGCGGCTTCTTGCCAAGCCCACCGCGGTTCGCCCTGGGCCGGGTGATGGGGTGGGTGGAGAGGGTCCGGCCCACCCGGGTCGGGTTAGGGGGGTATAGAGGGCGTCCTGGGGTGGACGTGGGCTGCACGTATCTCTAGGAGTGAGTGTGGAGGTGATTATCTTTTGTGCGCTGACCCGAAAAGTTAGAAGCCCAACAGGGGAATGGAACCTCTGAGGGAAGGCGGGTTCCAGTCGGAAGCAGGGAAAATAGACTGATTATAAGTAGCAAGTGTGGTTTGCAGGAGCAGAGCTTGGGTGTAGGAATAGCTGGCCATCCTCTGCCCTTGGTTTTGTTATGTTTTTTAAATACCAAACGGACCAGCTGGGTCCATTTCAGCCTTTGGTTTGGGGGCTTGGGTGGGATTGGGGATTTGTGCCTTAAAAATCTTGGTTGGTAGGTGGGTGGAGTGCTTAGCCTGGAGACCTCTCTTGGTGTGGTGTTTCTGTGAACCGGTGGGGTCGAGCTCCCATGGGAGCCTTTTGGAGGCAGGACTCTGCCAGAGGCCCATGCTTTATTCTGCAGCTCTGGAAAGCTCTGATTCACCAGAACCACAGAGATCCAACCGATGGGCTGTAAGAAGTTGCTCATTAGTTTCTCTGTGATCTAGGACCCTTGCCCCCTAACAAGTGGGGATGTGTTCAGAGTGGGGGATCTAGCCAGGCCACTAAGGATGCTTGAGAGGAAAGTCTGTATATGCTTGGATGTGAGACCTTCTGCAGTTCAGTCCTTTAGGCTGTGTGTGGGGGGGGGGGCAAGGGAGGAGACTGGCACCTGCCTCTGCTTGAAGCCAGAGTCCCATTGATGGTAGATCCCAAGTGGGCTGTGGCTTTCTTTAAGTGGTGGTGGTTGGTGTGTGGGCACTGTTGTGGTCAAGAACTCCCCTTTTCTGACATAAGAAGCTGATGGTAAGGAGTTGGGGAAGAAAGTGTCTACATCCTTACAGCTGGTCACTGTCAGAGCTGGAGGGTAAACTGAGGCCTAAGGTGCAGTAGTGACCACATGGGGCTACAGAGCCAGGACACAGTCCATTGGAGGTTGTATTCCTGAAGCCACAACAAGAGGCTTGTCTTGCCAGCATTTGCCCAAGCCATGTCAGACAACCATGGGACAGTTGACCTGGAAGGGCCCTTGGCGACCGTCCCCTTGGCGACCATCCCCTTGGCGACTGTCCCTTAGCAATCCTCTACAGAGATTCCCAGCCTCCTTACACTGCCGTCATGAGCCATGGTTGTTATTTTGGTGTCTTTTGTTTGAGAAAATACACAACGACAAAGCTGCTATAGTTATGTTTTAGCTCTGACATTCATGTGTATTTTATTAATCATAATATTAGCATATGTTATAAAAATTACTTACCAGATGTGAGGCAGGCATAGTTTTATTTCATGTAATGATAGGGCCTTCTAACCCTCTGGCCCTGAGGATTTGGGATCCCATGATAGGAACTGTTGATCCTTCTTTGCTTCATAGAAGGAGAAACTGAGTCATAGAGCAGTGTACTTAAGGGTTACTTAGCAAGTGAAGGACATAGCTGAGGTCTGAGCCCAAGTTTATTTATTCTCAGCAGGATATTCCAGGGGTCTCTGTCCTAATTTGGGAGCTAGAGGGTTAGGAGGTTTAGGGGCCTGTGACTTCCATCCTGGGGTGACTATAAATTCCTTTCAGATTGTGGAAGGCACTTTACCAGGCCAGGGGCTTCCCATTCAACTACTGCAGACTGGTGGCAATTGGGTGAACATGGGTTCACATCTTCAGTTTTAGCTTTGTGACACAGGGGAAATGATTTTTTAGCTTGTTTTGTTTGCTGAGATATGGATTAATAAAATAAAATGCAAATGTTATGTGCTCAGTTCCATGGGTTTTGATGGCTGTAAACATCCGTGTAATCCAATCTACATATAGACTATTTCTATCACTTCAGAAAGCTGCTTTGTACATTTTCCAGCAAGCCCTCATATCTCCTCACTGCTGTTTTCTGTTATCAATGATTCAAGTTAAATTTAAGCTTATTAACTATTTAAGTTGTACAATTCCATATGCAGCATCGACATTTTTGTATCTGGCTTCTTTTTGCTTAACATGTTTTCAAGAATCATCTGTCTTTTGTGTGTGTGTGTGTGTGTGTGTGTGTGTGTGTGTGTGTGTGGTTTGTTCCATTTTGTTGCTAAGTAATATCACATTGTGTAAGCATGACACAATCGATTGGTCCATTCATCTGCTGGTGGGCGTTTGAATTTGTTTCAAGGTTGGGAATACTATAAAACTTTTGTGAAATTTTTATACAACTCTTTTTGAGGGCAAACTATTGAATATCGCTGGTCCTTGGTACCTTCTTGAGGACTGTTGCGGTCAACTTTCTAGTTGCTGCCCAGAAAGAACCCAAACAAACGTGGCTTGTAGAGGAATGGGTTTATTTGGCTTA